>JAUZNJ010018017.1:0-43060 GCA_034780135.1 Jordanella pulchra | reverse complement strand
ATGAGATGAATGGAGTCTGGTGTGCTACTGCTTGGGTGGAAAGAAAACCAGCAGCCATACGGCCCTTTCTGGAACCACTTTGAGACTCCTGGTCTAAAGATTCAGGTCTGAGTCCATCATTACACCCAGACTTAGAGCCTGATTGCTGGTTTCTAGTGGGATTTGTCAGGATTGGTGGATGTTTCTTGAGGACTCCAATGCAGTGATGCTTTCTTGCAGATTTAATGGCGAGATAGACGGTAACAAATGCATAAATCCAGAAGTAACAGACAAGGAATTCAGGATCCAAAACTAGGAGATCCAGCAATGAGGAACTGCAGAGGAGGCGTGTATATATGGGAGACAGATCGGTAAGTGGAGTAATCAGCTAATTGGGGGCAGGTGTGGACAGAAGCAGCTAAAAACTAGAGGATTGGGGAACGGACTGGAGATAACTTAAGATAAACATGATATAATTTTAACAGCAAACGCAAAATAACATAAAGCCTAACAGAAAACCCCAACTGAAAAATTATAATCAAAAACTCACAACAGCAGGTCATGACAGGATTAACTGAAGATGTTTGCTAACTTTAAACTTCTTTTGGCCCAAAGTTTATTCAGTTTTGTCTCAATTTTGCTGAAGAAAATCTTGGCTCATCGATGCACGGGTTTCTTTGATGCATCTTCTCAGAGCTGATTCATAGTCACCTGTATGTATAACTTCATGTTATCCGCATAGCTATGGTGTCTGTTCATGTTCTTCATTACAATCTGAGTAAGGAGAAGTATGTAGATGTAGAACATGCATGGCCTTATGACCTTTAGGGAAAAATCTGATTTTTTTATGGTCTGTCTGTATGACTGATTGAATTGTCTCTGGAAAGTTCCCTGAGATGAAATGTTGTGAAATGGTGCCATATAAATAAACTGAATTAAGTTAAACAATATTTAAAGCCCAAATTACACAACAGATAACTTACACACACAAATTAAAGACAAGACGATTCTCTGATTGCTTGGTACCCTCAGATTCTAAACATGTGTGTCTCATTCAGTATTGAGCTCAGCTTCCTGAGGGACATCATGCAAAGCTCAGCAACAGGTCACCCATCTGTCTGTCTCTTTGGTTGCTATGACGACCATGTCTTTATGTCCAGTAATTGAATTAGTTGTGGGTGTAGCCCACTCATAGTGATGTTTCTCTGGAGGTTCAGGTGCAGTTGGTTCAGTGCTTCCTCTAATCAGACTCCTGCTGCTCTCTGATTGGCCCACCCATTGGATCAATGATATTTATTGGTTCCTCCGGAAATAATGTAGGCCATAAAGCGCTTCCAGGAGACCTCTGGAGATTAGCTGTCTTCACAAAGTCCTTCTTATGAATCTTAGAAGCAGCTGTGAAAGTTTGGATGTTCAGGAGGAGGCTGGATGAATTTGTTGAGTTTCTAAAGTCCTAAAAGCTCCCAGGAGACCTGGAGGATGTTGCAGCGATCAATACCTTGTCTCCTATGGATGCTTCAGTTTCTGATTGACACTGCCTCAACATAATCACCAGGGTAACCTACATGAGCAGAGAACGAGTTAGAGGTCACAGAGAGTTAAAGGATTTGAGTGAACGCAGGAAGTGGTCACACCCATAGATTCACTGAGGCACAGCTACCTCTCCCTGATGTTTTAAGACCTTGGTCACATAAATATGATGTCATCTCGTCTTTGTGTTGACTTTCAGTCCTTACTATCACATATCTGTACCCTCATATTCTCAGTAAAGCAGGCAAACACACTTTCTTTCCCCTTTGAATGAATTCCCAGCTGTGTGAACACATTGTTCCAGTGTTTCCACTCCATCCCAGTCAGGACGGCTTCTATCCGGTCATTTTTGGCTCTCACTGACCTAAACCTTTTTTTGCCCTCCAGCTGATTTCTGTCACATGACTTCAGTTTATTAGAAGGAGACATTTGTATTTGTTCTGTCACTGTGTCCGTTACAGAGTGTCCCCTTCGTCCTTCAGACTCATTTATTCTGAGACACCACAGGAACATGACTCAAATAGAAAAACAGCCATTTTAAAGCTTCAATGACCTCCAGGAAAGTCAAGGAGTCCAATTTTCCAGGAACGTTCTTGCTTTCCTTTACAGTTCACCAGCCTTAGCTCTGAGATTTTCCTCCTCTAACACGACTGTTAGGTGTTGGGAAGCTTAAGCTGTAATTTCTGATCCTCCAGAGATCCAGGTCATAGTTAGACTTAAAAAATCCAGATCAGGAAAACCTTCCGGACAGAAAATATGTACAGTCTGTTTGAATGTTTTTTGTGTCATACATCTCCAGATACTTTCCTTGTGATCGGATTTGGCGGCTGTGGCCTGTTCGGATTGCTAGACTCCTTCGTATGAAAGATGGGTCCCGTGTATCCTACACAGCCTTCGTTTTCCCACGATTCAATGCGAGTTCAAGGGGCTTTGTGAAAGGGGAACTGGTGACAAAACAGTGGTGAATATTGGAAATGCAGCTTAATATAATTAAATTAAGTGAATAGTTCAGTCAGAAATTAATTAAAATATGTTTTTTTTATGTTACCGTGTCAGATATGTGGCGGTAATGTTTGGTTTATTTAGAGCGTTTATTCGGTGACTTTATTAATGGGTTTGGCTTATTAAAGCTCATTCTGATATCAGTGACCACGGTTCTGCTGCTGACGCTCCTCAACAATAAAATTAGCAACAGAACATTAGGAAGAAGTTAGGCTTCCATTCTTTGCCTGATTGGTGGATCAACTGTCACAGTTGCTAGGCGACAGAGTGTACACTGGACCTGTTTGAATCCATAACAAAGATTCCTTATTTTCACGGCCCTAGAAGGACCCAGTCCAGGTAGAACTGGGTGCTTAGAAGACGCAGCCCATGAATTCGAACACAAGCTATGAGCTGAAATAGCCAGACACCATTTAACTTGGCCACCTTTGTTCTGGACAGGCTACTGGTCGGAGCTCCCAGGCAGAAGGCGGAGTCTAATGTTCCAGCCAATCGAACAGGAGGAGTTTACACTTGCCCAGTGACAGCTAAACGATCTGACTGCAGAAGGATAAAGCTGATAGATCCATGTAAGTTATCCTGTCACTCATGGTGTTCTACGTCCTCCACACTGAGGGTATCAGGAATGTCTTCTCGAGACACAATGAAACCTTTATGGGATGTGCTTGAAGCTCATTCCTGTTGTGTTTTGGATTTACAACATTTACCCACTGTGGATTACCTTTTCCTTTATAGCTCTTCTCCAAAAAAACAAATACTGTTGGTGGTCGGATCCCCATGAATGGTTTGATTCAAAAACTCCTGGTCCAACAACCAGCTGAGCTCTGTGATATCCAGTCACAGAGATGGAAGCCTGACAGTCACAACTGGGAAAGAAAACAACTAACATTATATATAAATACATAAGCTGCATGGTTCTGGACTTTCAGCCGATTAGGTGATTGATTCATCACAGCTAACAATGAACCCGCCTGCTGCCTGTGATCTTATCGCCATCTTGGTGCATTATGGGTAGTGCATCAGTCACTGAGCTTTGACAGCTGCTGTCTGTTTCAGAACACAGCAGCACTCGCACATAATAAAGATCCTAACTAGGATATAAAAATAACTCAGGAAAAAATTGTTAACTCACCAAAATACAAACAAATAGACAATATGAAGCATAACACCTGGTGCACGAGGATGTAAAAGAAAGCATTTCAAGTAGCTGAGACAAAAATGGAATAACCTCTGTGAGATTCTTCTTTAAAAATATATTCATATCATGACATTGTTTTATTTTACAAAAAAATGATCCACAGTTAGATACTTTCTCCACGTCAAACTCTGCGGGCCTCGCGTTGCCATGACAGGACAAGTTCATGACAGAGGAAAACCTATTATCTCTAAAAACAACACAGAGGCTGCACTCAGGTCTGTAAAGCTGCATCTGAAGGCAGACTTCTTAAATAATCTCGCTAGAAGAGGGAGATATTTGGCAATGATGCACATCACTGTGGCTGTAGAAGATTAAACACATCATCTCAGAAAGAACATGTAAAGCACAGTGGTGGAGGGTTATGATCAGGAGTTACTTTACAGTCGCAGGGCCTGGGAACTGTGCCGTTGCTGACCTTGTTCACCAAAATATTCAGAACCTAATGTCTGACATCCAAAGCTGGGTTCCTTAAAGAAGAGTAGAGCTGAGTTAGTGAAAGAAAGACATGTCTGGATGAGGGAAAGGGCTGTCCCGTTCTTAGCATGACTTCCCACTCTTCTGTCTTGTTGCTGTAGCGAACCTGAGCCCGTCTGAAGACCTGGTCGAGGACATGTGGTTGGGCGTTTCAGTAGCGAGTCAGGGCAGACCTGGAGGGAGGATCCTGGTGAGTCTCTCTTATTTCAGCCTGGTGAGCGGCTGTTTAATGAAAACCTGTCTGAACTCAGCTTCCACCTCTCTGATAAAACTAACCTTGTGTTCATTGACCACCATAATCATCACAAATGACAAGAGACCCCAATAACCTGAAGAGCATCATGTGTACCATGTGACCCGCAGTGTGTCTTATGTCCCGGCAGGCGTGCGGTCATCGGTTCATTAAGGTTCACCTTGGACAGAGATGGATGGCTGGCCAGTGTTATCTCCATAGAAACGGACAGCACCGAGAAGAAGATCTAAACTGGCAGAACATACAGCAGCAGCATTGCGAGTAGGTCACATGGCCTTATGTTTAACATGTAAGAGATAACGGTAGGTGACAGCCCACACTGAGCCACTGCCTATGTGTTTAGTTACAGGCTGGATCATCTCAAGGAGGGGATGTGTACTATTGGGATCTCTGCCTCCATCACGCAGACCGACGTCATCCTCGGCTCTCCTGGAAGCTTCGATTGGCAGGGTACTAGTGCTGCTCAGTCCTGTCCGTTTTGTCTTTTACAACCTCACCTTCAGTTTCTACATCCCACCAAACATGGCGAATTTACAGTGGAGTTAGTGCCCGGCGTTTGGGAGACTCTGATGTTGTCTGAACCCTGTGGTTTCTCATGTCTGAATGATTTAACACAGCTTCAGGTTCAACAGTTCAGAAAGACTCAGTGAGGCCCAGTTAGTGTTGATGAACAGAGACCTCAGAGCTCATGTGAACCCAGTGAGCTGATTGGCAACTTCCTGCGTCATGCAGCACAGTGCGGCAGCTCACATGTTCACAGAAGTATTATAAGAGTAAGATTAAATCAAAACAGACGTTAGATAAAAAATGTGACAAGGAGAAATGGGAAGATGTGGTTCCTGGATTACAGCAATACGTTTTTTAAAAGAGTCTCTTGTTATTATTTGTTTGTTATTGTTATATAGGATATAGAGGATTTTCTTTGGTTAAAGCAACGCTGTATACGTTTTGACCAGAAGTAAAGCAGTGGCGTGTGCACCTTGAAAGGGTCGGATCTGTCACTGAGCCAGAGCACCGTTCAAATGCACACCTTAAAAACAGAGCGAACCAAGCTCAAAGTTATCGTGAGGCAATAAAATCAGAAATATGTTTAGTTCTTTGATCCTATGTTATCTAGTCTAAAAGATTTCTAGACTTTTTGGTTTCTGACCCACAGAGTTGACACATGATGCAAACTGTTGGTAGAGTCTGCAAACATGTCAGCAAAATAAATTAACTACATGTGTAATAATAAAACAACATAAACGACTATTAGTTTAAATCCTTTAGAGGATTCAGGACCCCATACTTGTGGATCTGTGACACTAGTGGGGTCTCTGCCCCAACTTTGGGAACCAATGCTCTAATCTACAGGGGTGAATTTTTATTATCCTTATCTTTATGTTTGTTGGTCCAGAGTCGTCCAACAAGTTCCAATGTTGCTTAAAAAGAACGCAGAAAGAAAGTCAAAAAACATCCTTAAATGTCTACATTGGGAGAGCAGACCTTTTCGACTCAGCCAACCATCTTTAAACTGACCTGTGGAGCTGAACAGGTGATATTTCACTATGAAGCAGAGAGCTTCTGTGATTGGCTGTCATTTTCATATTTAATTCCTATTCATATCCTAGTCTTGTTCTCAGTAATGTTTCATAGATATGTTGATGCTGCAGTGCCAGCTTTCTCACCTCAGGCATTTTCTGTTTGGGAAAATTACGTTTTTTTTATTCATCACTGAAAAGAAAGTGGAAAAATGTCACTATTTTTTCCACTGAATTGAGCTATAAATTGAACTATTTTTTGCACACTCTGTGATGAACCTTGTAAATATTTATGTGTTGCAGGAAACATTCAAGCCTTCTGGATGAACCCAAATGTGACATATGATTGGAAAAGAAACTTCTTTGAAAAAAAGGATGCAAGCCGTAGGAACACTTATTTAGGTGAACTGTCTCTTTTGGTAACTCTTCAATCTGAGGTTCATGTTTTTGGAAGATATGACCTTATTTGGTTATGAAGTCAGTGAATTAGGAAAGCCTCAAACTTCAATATTTTAGCTTTTACAGGTGACTTAGTGGTCAGAAAGGTTTTAGTCTATGAAGGTAAAACTCTGCCTACGCATAAGTGCATACGCATAACAAATACTCAGTTTTATTTAAATCATATGCACATAAACTAGTCTTCTCTGTACGTGCATTTTGAACAGTCTAAGCATGTAGATTCAATACGGCAAGGCCCACAATGTGCTCCTTCTTTGCACTGGCTTGTTTTTAATGCACCTGTAGCCTCTCTCCTACTTGGATGGGGACCAATTTTTAAGCGCATGACAACTTTTGTCACTTGAATGTTCAACCAACTACAGAAAAGAAACTGCCTGTGATCAGATACTTTTCATGCAGTCTTTCTACTAGTTGTAACTTAGTGACATTAGCAAAGCATCTTTAGGGTAATAGCTGCTCTCCTTAATGTAACATTTTTGAAGTGAGAAAAGTTGACAAGAGCATACAGGAACAGGAGGGGATCTACAGGTGCACTTTTTAAAATCGGTATGGATTATGTGTTTTCACATTGGGCAGAAGTTTGACCTCATGCTCTCTTGCAGGGTACTCCGTCACGCAGGCCTATCATTTACTTTCTGCAAAGGATCAAACCATCGTAGCAGGTGAAGACCCTCCGTCATTCCTCATCACTTATTGGCTCATCTGCTTGTAGGTTCTCTTGATTCACTGATTGATGTGTTGATGTGTTGTACAGGGGCTCCTAGAGATAATAAAATGGATGCTCGTGGTTCTGTGATGCTGGTGGTCAAAGAGTCCAATGATCTGGTGATTCAGAAGACTCTACGGGGTCAACAGGTCGGCTCGTACTTTGGTAACGCTGTGGTAGCTGTAGACCTCAACAGTGATGGGTGAGAGGTTGTGGTGTTTTTGCTGTTGCTTTCTAATGGCTTTAATAACAGGAACCAGAACCCACCTGATAGTTTCTGGGTTTGAAAACCGTATCAGTTCATGTTTGGTGTTCTTTTATGCAGCTGGAAGGACCTACTGGTGGGTGCTCCTTTTTACTTCAACCGTCAGCAGGAGGCGGGTGGAGCAGTTTATGTTTACATGAACGAAGGGGGGAGGTTCCCCTCAGAACCCAGCATGGTTCTCACAGGTCCAGATGGATCTGCATTTGGAATGGCTGTTGCTGCTGCAGGAGACCTCGACCAAGACGGTTTCCAGGGTGAGGCAGCTGCATGATGCTGATGTTTAGTCATCAGGCAACTATGGCCAGTCAGGTGGATGTATCCTGTGTTTCAGACTTTGCAGTGGGAGCTCCTTTCCACGATTCAGGGCTTGTAATGGTCTGGACTGGAAGCAAAAAGGGTGTCTCAGCAGAACCAAGTCAGGTAAAGATGGCGTCATCTTGTTTCAGGTCCTTTTGAGATGATTTGCTCACAGGACTAAATATATATTAATCCATCTTGGATTTTAAATCAAAGTCTTAAAGACTTCTTTTAAAAGTGGCGACATTTCATAGGAAAATTGAGAGGTTAACCGAATACAGACATATCTACAATGAAAAAATATCCCCATAGCCCAGAAACATTCCCTTCATCCATACGTTCATCTGTCCAACAACTCTGGTGTCTCCTCCGAGTGGACATGCCTAAAAACCCTTCAGTGTAAGGCGATAGGGTGGATTTATTTTGATCTAGTGCAGCAGCAGCTGCTTCCCTGGATGATGAGCTACAAACCCTGCCTGCAAGGCTGACTACGGCCAACCAACACTGAACCTTTAATTTAGTGTATCCAGAACTTAATTTGTCAGCTATGATCATCGTCTCATGTCCAGCTTATTGGGTAGCAAGTCTTGCTACCCACTAAGCTGCAGTGATTTCGGCCCACTGGTGCCTCCCTGTTTTTTCAAAAGTCTATATGGACAACAATGTGCTAAAAGACTCCTTTTGTGAGCATGATGGCTTCTGCCACTGTTTGTGTCTACTAATGGATGTCTTAGCTGCCCCTATAAGAGGCAACAATGGTTTTCAAGCGAAGTTCCTGTAAGATACCTCTGCAGTGGAGGTCCTGAATTGGGCACGTTCAGATTCTTTGTTCCCAAAGTTCAGAGGGACACAAGACGATTCACTCCAGTCATGTGAGCTGTTTCTGGATCTGCTCCCAGGTGTGTTCAGCTCACTCTCCTGGTTTGTTGGTTTCTCCTAAAGCCTCCTTTACTAACAGATATAGTCAAACAGCAGATGCTGATGAGTTAAAGGCTCTGCCCATCCGCCCAGAGGGCCAGGAAATCAGAGCTGCTGTTTGGTAAAGGAGTATAGACAACATCACAGACAGCGTTTTTCCTCTGGCAGTTCAAAAGGCTCATGGAGAACACCAAGCCCCTCTGACTCACCTGTAACCTCTCACCTGTTCTCTTCAGGTGATCCAGGGCAGCACGGTGTTTCCTGGGTTCCAGACCTTCGGGTACTCCCTGGCCGCAGGTGTGGATGTTGATGGGAACGGTTATCCAGATCTGCTTGTGGGCTCTCTGGATGACCAGATCGCCCTCCTCAGGTACAGTGCGAGTGCTTCTTTGAACCGGGGTTTAAAGACCGTTTGCTTAGCTGATGTTTTTTTGTTTTGTTTTTTATCTTCTGCTGACCAACTGATTGTTCAGATCTCGCCCTGTCATCCAACTGAATTCTACACTCAGAGTTTCTCCAGATCTCGTCGACCCCAAAGCCTGTAACTTCTGGTGAGATTTAAGAAAACAAAGATTGTGTTGCTTAATGAATGCTTTTATTTTTGTAATTGTCTTAATTATTATCAATGGTGTCTGTTTCTTAGCATCCAGGTGGAGGTGTGTTTGTTCTTCAGGGTCCATGCAGGAAAAAACTTAAACAACATCTGTGAGTCCACAGTTCATTCAGTGAAACATTTACGTCTTTGGAGCAGTACTGTATTTGTTAAACAGCAATATAACGGTGTTTTCTCATCACATAGAGTCTAAAACAATATTTAAGATTACGCTGCACCTTGGGATGTCAACCAGAATTCAACAATGGTTTAACTATTGTTTACCAGCCCAGGAGGTTTCAATTTTCAACGAGATGTGGCCTTTGAAAAGGAGATAAAAATGATCATAAGTTACATAAAGACAAAATAAGGTTTGGCATAGAGCACTGGGTTTATATAAGGCAGTGGCAAACTGATCCACAGGTGCTTAAACTGCTCTGGGGATGTGGAGAGGAGGAGTCGGAGCTCGTGTGGGAGGTGGAGCATTACTGGCTAGAATATTGTTAGGCTCACTTTCACACAGCAGTGGTGTCAGACTGCTTCCAGAAAGGACAGCGTGGCTGCTGATTTTCTTCCCAACCAGCAGTAGCAGCAGCAGACTACAGACATCTCATCAAGTCATCAGGCTAAGACTGTACTCACTTTATGAGATGAATGGCACCATTTAATCTCAAATAAGGATCCCAACAATTAAATTAAATTTAAAACGGAATGATCATTGTTAGAAATATTACTGTAATAAATAATATTGTAAGAAATTTTATGCATCTAATTATATTGAGTTTCAAGTCGAATGTTTATAAATCATTTGACAAGGAAAAAGAAGCCCCCCAAAGACTTCCATGATGATAGGATGGCAGACAATGCCAGGCCCAGAGGACCCCCTTATTTCAAAGATTTGGTGACCCTAAGCATCAAATTTTGCTGCTAAAGCCCAGAGTTCCTGTAAGGTCAGATGCCGCGCTGCTTCATCACCTGAAAGCTGCTGCTTTCAAGGTTAAGTGAGACATTTATATCTTGTAGGTTTCAGACTGACCATCATTGCCCACGTTGGTGGAGTTAATCTGAATCTGAACCCTGCTCCTCCAGTGTTTCCTGCAGCTGCTGAATGATGCCACAGGATTGTTGAAGCTGTTAATGGCAGCTGCTTCCTGTGTGTGTTGTTAATCAGCTGCAGCTGTTAATCACACAACCCTTGATGAGCTCAGCATCTACACTGGGTGCCATTAATTTGTCCAATCTGAGAAAAGGTCACCATGTTGCTATGACAACACATACTCCACCCACATGGCAAATGACATCATAGTGTCCTTGACTGTCCCGGTGTTTCTGTGGATGATAAATCACATTAAATAAACTGATATTATTCCATCGGACACACAGTCTGATTCTGCAGAGCTCTGTGTGGGTGTGTGTCGTTAATCTGAACCCATCAGAGTCAAGGTGACCCTCTTCCCGAGTTGACGTCCTGAGGTGAATAAACCGTCGGGCATCAATCAGATGCTAATGAGGCGGAGAGATTATCATTCGGGAGTAAAAACTGTCACGTCGTTCCTCATGCGTGAATCCTAATTACATCTAGACTTGTTTTATTCCAGATCAAATAGTTCAAATAATGCTTGTGCTCCGTCTGCATCTTCTGAATTTTATCATATGATCATAGAAATAAGCTCTGGGTTTGTTAACCTGATTTAGACGGCATAATTCTCAGCCTAATCCGATTATTAAACACTTCATTATATGAAAGCCAGGAAAATGTTCCGGATTTAGCTTCCCTTGGCTTTCTCAGTGAGACGCAGACTCTAAACAGTCCCTGCAGAACCTGATCGATCACAGGTGGAGTTCCTCAAAGCATGGCAGGAAACAACAAAACACTCAGAGAAAGCTGCGTATAGATCAGTTGGAAGAGTTGGTTTCATTTTTATCTTGCTACCAAGTCCCAGACTGATGGTGACTCAGCTTTGGTGCTTCTTAGATCTTGGAGATTATCCTTGTTGGTTAGCTTTTAGAGAACTAAGCCCAGGTTCTCAGCAGGGTTTGGAACTGAGGAGTTTCCTTAGCTGCTAATCCAATGTTACAGGGATCAAGTTACCGAGTCGTTACTACTTGAGCATTGGTACACAGAGCTTTGTCACGCTGGAATCTCTGCAAATTATCACAAACCTATTTCTAAAACATTGGAGAAAAGTGCTGCTGGGAGATGTTTTAATGCCACTCATCATACATTGCAGAATTTTAGGGCAGAACCGGAAGGAGAACTGCTGGAAAACAAACCCCACCAATTGGTTCAGGACGCTTCACTGTATGCACCTCACTGGACTTGTGGTAACTCTCCCTTATTTCTCAAGATTTCCTAAACAATCAGAAAACTGATCAACTGGAGGAAATAACTCCGGACCGTCGGGTACTCAGTCTTCTGCTTTTCAACATCCTGCTGTGTTTGATGGGGGGGCACAAGTTGCTTCTTTGGAGCCCTTCTTGCTTCAATCTCTGCACTGGTCATTCTGAAGTTCTCTGTCAAGGATGAGATGATTCTCAAGCTTGCTGGACCATCTAGGGCAGTGATGCACAGTCCCGTCCTCAAGTCTTTCGAACTTGTAGATGTACCCGTTCTGCAACACACCTGAATCTAAATCGTTTTTACCTCGGCATTCCTGCTCTAGAATATCTTAAGCTTAATCTCACTGCTCAAAGTTCTGTATATTCCAGAAAAAAGGTTCATTCATCTGTGGTTTCCACGGCAGCAGCTTCCTGCAGTGAGGCTGCTGTGTTGCAAAGTGATGCAGCAGCATTGATCCCATAAAAACTGTAGCTTGTGTCGGTGCAGAATGCATCAGGCTAGAACTCTGTCATTTATGATCCCCTTTAAACTGAACCTGCGTTTCACATATTACCGTTTGTCTGTTTTTGTCTTGCAGCCGTCAACCTTACTGTGACTGCCGATGTCACCAGCCTTATGCCCCGCCTCCGTTTCCAGAGCAACAGCGAAAGCCTGTTCTCCAGTATCCTGTCAGTAAGGAGCGGAAACTGTACAACCCTAAGTGTCGGATTGCTGGTAAGACATGCACAGAAAAAGAGGGAGCGCCACCTACAGGAACCCGAGCTTATTACACACAACAACTATATTACTGTATTAAAACACCGTTTCGACTAAATGCTGCTTTGTCAATGATACTGTTTTTTAAATAATTATCTGTAAAATGCTTATCTCCTCATTGAAGGCCCAGTGCTGCTGTGTCGAGTTCTGATAGCTCTGTTTGACATCAGTGAAACTGCTTTGATTTGGGTCAGAGGAAGTTCTGCTGGTAGAGATAAGTTGCTAGAAATGCAGTCTTAATCAGCCTGCTGGTCCACATCCTGGTTGTTCAGAGCTGAAACAGAAACAACAATCTGTCAGAGACTCAGATCGTGGTTTTAACAGTTCTGAAGCGGACCTCTCCAGAACCATCTGGTGGATGCTGGACCTGCAGGAGGAGCTCAACAGCTTTCAAGGTTTTCTCTGAGTGCTGAAGCAATATTCTAACATGATTAAGATTCGTTCCAGCATGACTTCATGTTGGTTCGGACTACTTTCCTCTCCGATTATAGATCTTGTGGTCTGGTATTTTTCAGTCTTCGTGGAGAACCAGGAATCCAGTTTATGTCTGTTTTTATCGGTCGTCATCCAGATGCTCATTATCTCAGCTTAAACAAAAAAAGTGAGAAAAGAAAAAAGATCTCTCAGGTTCTGCTCTGCTGATCTGTGTTCTATAGAGTAACATCCAGAACGTGGTGGAACCTCTGGTGTTCTCCATGAGTGTCTTTCTGGATCAGAACCTTCCCAACAGAAGCAACACAGTTCAAGACATTAGAAGCTTCCCTGTTCTCAGCCAGAAACCTCAAACCATCAGAACCCAGGTCAGAACCTGTACATCTATCACTCACTCTAATTCCCCCGCTAGCACGTCTCGGTTTTCATAGATTTTCATCAAAACGGAGAAACTAATTCCAGGTAAAACGAGGTCAATGTCAGTCAAAGTAGTGGAGATCAGCTCTAGTTTAAAAACCAATTCTAAGCATAAAAAAACTGAACCGGGCTCAATATTCAAGGAGATCTATTAGAACCAAGTTAGAATCTCACAGGAGGCAGATTGTTTTTTACGGAATCAGAAACCAAAACTGAAAATGTCATTAGAACCTTTGATTTCTCTTTATCTTGTTATTCAGATCCACTTTCAAAAGGCCTGTGGTTCTGATAACGTCTGTCACAGTAACCTTCACATGGTGGCCCAGTTCACAGATGACAACCAGCAACCCTTCCCCAGGTGAGTGAGAGCTGATTGGCTGATCAGAACCTCTCTGAGTTCAGACAAAATGAGGCTCTACAGAAATACAGCAGGTAGGCAAAGAGGAAGAAAAAGTGAAAGAAAATGAGCAGCTATTCCGATCCAGACCCGGAGGTTTCTTGCAGCCCTGTTCTGGTTCTTGACGACCTGTTGTTGACCCGTTTCTTTACAGGCAGAACGGCAGCCAGCTGTTGAACTACACCAGCAGCATCAGGAGGTTACGTCTGGAGGTCAACGTCAGCAACATCGCATCACACGGTCGACTAGCAGAGGACGCTTATCACACTGTCCTCAACGTCAGCATCCCACCGTCACTCGCTTACTCTGGAGTCGAAGCAAAGGCAAAGAAAATAAACTGCTTCTGGGGAAGATTTCATTTGAGAGGAGTCTGTGGTGGAGGGATAGTTATTGAACAAGCAGTGGATTCACGTTTACAGCAGAGAGAACATCAGTCATTGCAGAAAGAATGGGTTTGAATTTACTCTTTAAGAGTCATAACCTGGTATTTGACTTACATGATCCCTCAAAAATTGTCTTAAAATTCATGTTTAGCCATTAGAAGAAAAACAATGGAAAAAGTTAATTTGGACCCTTTTTTATATCTTTTGTTCTTACTAAGGTATTTGCAAAAGTAAACCCACATAATATCTGAGCGTTCCTTTAAATGTAGTGTTACCCGTTGTTCACTTACAGTTGTTGATCGGTCTTTTACACAATGGGTAAAAAAGTTACACCAGCAGCAACATTTAGCTACTTCCAGCAGGTGAGTCCCTGATTGTTGGAATGAGACTCAGCAGCAAACCATGCAGTCAGAGAGGGAGCAGCAACTTCCCTCTGAAAATGAGTCGCATGTGTGCAAAGCTTCCACTGCCTTGCACTAAAATAGATCCCTCCCTGTATTTAACTCATGTACAGCCTCATCCAATGTGTGTGCATCTTCTAACTGTGTTTCAGTTGAATGTGATCAAATTTATGTAGCCGACATAACTGTAGTTGTAGTTCAGGCAGAATATGAGCAAATACTTTACAATATAAAGCACTGGCTTAAAGCATCGCCAAATATGCAAATTAGGCAATGACATTATCTAGCGACTTTTAGGACAGCCAGTTCTGACTTTCCTTGCTGAAGAGTTAGCAGCAGTGAATGTTGGAACCCTTCCAGCATCAGTGTCAACCAACATGGCACTTTGGGGCCTTTTCTGGTTTGAACGTCACTTTGTATTTTCTGACAGGTTTTATCTGAAGCCAAACGCACCTGTCTTACCATTTAAAAAGTCCGATTTCCAGGTGATAACTCTGTTTAAGAAAATTTCTTAATCACAGAGTTTACAGGATATTAGCCGGATCCGTCCCAATCTCAGCTTCACAGAAGTCTAACTAAACCCAGAAGGATCAGAGTTTTCTTGTTTTCCTGTTTCAGGGAGCCATGTCAGCAGCTGTTGTTTGTGATGTTGAAGGTGACACTCTTCTCTGTCCACTGGGAAATCCCTTCAGAAGTAACCAGAAAGTAAAGAACTGCTAGTGAGGCTCTTATCATGGTCTGTCTGTGCTGTAGGACTTCTGCTAAAACTAGTTTCCCTGTTACTGTTCCAGCTTCAAGTGTTCATTAAATTTGAGCCATCTGAGATGGCTTTGGACGCCAGGGAGATCCGGTCTGAGCTGCTGCTTTCCACGTAAGACGTCCACCCACTCGTCTGCGTCTGAGTTTGTACAGATACTGATGTGTGTCTGTGTGTCCTCAGGCTCAGTGAGCAGTCAAACCTGTCTCCGCTCTCTGTCTCCTTGCTGGTGGAGTATTCCCTGCAGGTGGCTCTTACTTCGTAAGAAACAACACAATATATTGATGTACAGTTGGTAGAAAAACATGACCTGTTCTGGTTTTAGTTGTTTGGCATCAAAAGTTCATCACAGAGAAACTGGTAAAGAAGACATATGTGTGTATAAATAAGTCCCTGCTGGCCTTGTGTCATTTAAATTACATTCATTACATTTCTTCATTTGTCCTCTGGCCATAGAGATAGTTTATTTGTAATGTTTTAATCTATTATCTAATGTTTTTATTTTAAAGCTGATAGAAACAGTATTAAAGTATTTGTATTAAGTAGAGTACTATGGTGCCATCTAGTGACAAAGGGCTGAAGAACAACAAGTAAGAAATTGTTCATGTATCTTATTCATATTCAGTTTTTATTTAATGGATTAGTTTACAGTAAGAGCTTCACAGAGACAGAAAACCTAATTTTGCACAAGCTGTCCTCTGATCGGCTGCTCCCTGCTAGGATCCCGCCGGGTCCGATCTTCTTCAGTGGTAATGTGATGGGTGAGCGGGCCATGAAGACCACCGAGGACGTCGGCAGTCTGGTGGTGTTCACCTTTCAGGTTTGTCTGGACCTTTCAGCATGCTCTAGACTGGAGGCAGGACAGGTGTAATCAGGGTTTCTCCCATAGGTTCACATCCTGGGGAAGCCGCTGGGTCACCTTGGCAACCTGGAGGTGGAGTTTGATTGGCCAAAAGAGGTGGCGAATGGAAAGTGGCTTCTGTATCTCACAGAGATCCACTTGGATGGAACTTCAAACCCTTGGTGCATCCACCACGACATCAATCCTTTAAACCTGCTGGTATCCATGACACCTAAAATGCTCTGATTAACAGTCTGGCTCTATAGACCCATTTCAGTTGGTAAACATAGCAAAATATTTCTGTGGGTGGAGCTCGCTGGAGGCAGAAAGATTCAACAAAGAATCCTAACAACAGTATATAGCAAGTTGTTTTTGTTAACAATGGCTGTAGAAAGTCGATTTCATCTGAATATGGAAGTTTAGTCACTTTCCAGGAATGGGAACCAGACAGTCTACCCTTATGCACTAAACTAATAGATGGGAGATCTGACAGGATTACCTCTGGTTGGGAGGCCTCACATCTACACCTAGCTAACTGAAAACTGAGTGTGTATAGCAAAGAGAAACAGATGGTGATCAGAAGTTGTAGTTACGCCAAAGCCAGAAAACAGCCATACAACAGACTTGACAATCTCTGACCATCTCTCTTATCTCTGCACTTTCATAGCTGGGGGAGTGACGGTACTTAACCAAAACATAATCGATATCAAAGACAATATTTTACTTACCTTAACTAGCCTAATTTAGATAATGTTTAATGCTTGATGATCATTTCTGTTTGGTCCTCTTGCTTTATTGCATTCAAATGCAGCGGTCCTTTTTTTTGTTTGCAAATGGCAAACAAGCATGGGATAACATTTCTGACTGTTGGTAACAAAACAACAAGATGCCATTTTAATCTACCCTGTTTTTACCTTTTCTAGCTTCAGTGTCTTGCGAAAGTATTCAGGCTCCTTAAACTTTTAGACCTTTTACCACATTTCAGGCTTCTAACAAAGATCTAAAATTGTAATTATTTGTGAAGAATCATCAACAAATGGGACACAATTATCAAATGGAACAAAGTTTTTTGGATATTTTAAACTTTTTTTAACAACGAAAAAAGAAAAAACCTGCTGAGTTAATAGTTTGTAGCTCCACCTTTTCCTGTGATTCCAGCTGCTGGTCTCTCGGGTTTTGTCTCTCTTACTAAACAGCTGGAGCTCAGTCAGGTTGGATGGAGAGCGTTTGTTAACAGTAGTGTTCAGTTCTTTCCGCAGATTGTCGATTGGATCCAGGTCTTGCTGCAGTCTCAGGTCGTTTGCAGACTCCTGTCTGTTCCTGCCTGTTCTTGTATTTGGCTCCATCCATCTTCCATCAGTTTTAACCATCTTCCCTGCTGAAGAAAAGCAGTCCCAAACCATGATGCTGCCAGCACCGTGCTTGACAGTGGGTATGGTGTGTTCAGGGTGATGAGCTGCATTTACACCAAAAATGTGTTTGGTGTGTCTCCCTGGAGGCTTGTGGTAAACTTTAAAGGACTTTTTATGAATATCTTTAAGAAATGGCTTTCTTCCATCCATTTTTCCAGAAAGGCCAGCTCTGTGCAGTATGTGACTGATCTGAAGGACGGAGTGATCATGGCTGCATCTCTGATCAGTCTTCTCCTTGTTTGAGCTGAAAGTTTAAAGGATCTTCATAGTTTTTTAACATTATCACTTGAACAGTGCTCCTAGGTAGTGATCGGACATCTGAACCCAGGCTTCGAGGCGTGTACCGAGCAAACAGGACGTTTCTAATGACACCTCGCTTTGATGCTTGTATCATCTTGTGCAAACTTGTGTCCCACTACTTGTTGATTCTTCAAAAAGAAATACAATCTAATATGTCAGTTTGAAGCCTGAAATGTGGCAAAAGGTTGAAAGTTCAAGGGGGCTCAATTCTTTTGCAAGGCACCGTATGTGCAGATGGTTCAGGAAGGAGATGATTAGTTTAACTTTGGCTTGTTGGCTGGTAACTAGCTTGCATGTCCTGCTCTTCTGACAGCCATCGCATGCAAAGGGAAATCAACTTTTCAGAACTTCATTTCATTTTTAAACAGGATAGGTACAAAAGAAGCCTCGCTTGACAGCTCTTTTATTTTCTGCAACAATAACAGAAAAAAGACACTAAACTTAGCACTGCTCTCTTCTTCTTTACCAACTTCAATAACAACCAGGAGGCAGAGGGAGGATCTGCAACACTGCTGGTTTATATTTCCTGCTTTCAGCTGTCAGTTTGTTTTGCCTCCAGCTAACCCTCTAACTTAACTATGACGTTGATGGAAAAAAGGGTCTATAAGAATAAATGGTATCTGTTTATTCCAAAAAATATGCTTCTTGTTTGTTCAGATGTCTGATGAGAAGAGGAAGATAAGGAGTCTGAAGACAGAGAAAGAAGAGATGGAGCAAAATCAGGAAGGGAAAACTCTCCCTGTCCTCAGCATTAAGACACAGAGGAAGACCTTCAAGTTGGTGAGGACATGGTGATGGACAATTAAACAAGGGTTCCAGATCCCAAAGCTAAAACCACTTATGGTACCAGTTTGGAAATTAAGCTGAGACAGAACCAGTACCAGAAGAGCAGTGGGGGTCATTAAGATACTCCCTCCTGTTATTGGACACCTAGCAGGCAATCTTTACATGACTGAACAGAGAGCCCTCTGATGGAGGCCAAAGGAACAATCCACTGTGGAGTTTAATGTTCAGTCCTTCTGAGTCCAAATGAAACAGGATTCTTCTAAACTTTCTTGCAGAGCTGCAGCAGCGGGGCGACATGCGTGAAGTTCTCATGTCCTCTGCTCAACATGACCAACGTTGCAACTGTGACAGTGGAGAGTCGACTGTGGAACTCCACTATGATCGAGGTACCATCACCTACCTGTCGGGTTCTTCCTCCGTCTTCAAGGTTCAAAGCTCCCCAGCCTCAAAAGCTTAGAGTCACGGTCACTTCCTGTCCAACAAATATATCTGTGTATATTCACTAAAGCATACCAAACCCAAAGCACTGAAAAATAAAATGAAGAGAAAAAACAGGGCACACCGACAGACGATGAGGCACAGTGTTGCTGCAGAAACTAAGTCTCTGAAGTTTGTTTTCACTGCCCTCTAGTGGCCACAGAGTTGTAAGTCTCCAATTGTGTTCCAGGACTACAGCGATGCGAGCAGTGTGACGGTTCAAGGCCTGGCCACTCTGAAGCTGAAGACCACCAAGAGCACCATCAACATGAAGTCCTCCCCCTCAGTGGTAAAAACATGCTTACATCACAGCCTCGTGGCCTCCTGTGTCTGTTCACTCAGTCTTTGCTTCCTGTTTGCAGATTCAGGTCCACATTTACCCAGAGTCTGGACTACAGGTGAACTCTGGCGCCCCCCTGTGGATCATAGTGGTGTCAGTCCTGGCTGGAGTGCTGCTGCTGGCTCTAATATGCCTGCTGCTTTGGAAGGTAAGCTGAGCTGCAACACCTGGACAGAAGCTTTAATGTAAAGCCTGGAGCTGCTTTTCAGGATCCACCACAGACCACATTAGACAGCCTCGTCACATCATCGCCATAACATCCATCAGTTTGGTTGGTAAATTGTTATGTTGCCCCCTGCTGTTCAGTGTGGCTTCTTCAAGAGAGCCAGCACCAGGGAGATGTACGAGGCCAAGACCCAAAGGGCCCTCATGAAGAGCCAGCCGTCTGACAAGTACAAGCTGACCGAGGAGCTCTGAGGCTGGCTGGCGGGCTGCTGCAGGAGAGCCCAGCTGTAAGAACCGCTGAACGACTGCTTGCTGCTTTTTAGCTGCTTGCAGACTGGTTACTGTCTGCACAGTTTGCTGCAGTACAGCCCTGCTGTACGGACTACCATTTACTGCTTACTGGCTGCTAACAGACCAGGTACTGACTGTTACTGACAGCACAGCCTTCTTTAAGGTAGCCCTGCTGCAAGGACTCCTGACTGACTGTTTACTGGCTGCTAAGCAGTAAACAGCTGGTTACTGACTGGCCACAGGTTAGTATAGGACGGCCCTACTGCATTGACTCCCAAATTGATGTTTTATTAGGTGTATTACCTGCTTACTGACTGCTTATAATCTGGTTACAGACTGTTGGCTGACAGCACACGCCACTGCAGGCTGTAAGAATCACAGAATAACTCTTTACTACTTGCATAGAAGTTGCAAGAACCTGGAAGAACCACTCATTGGCTTTGTAGACAGACTGCTTGTTTTCTGAGCTGACTGCCTGTGTTGCTGGGTTTTTTCTTTCGTTCTTCTCACCTTATTGCTTTCAGACTTTCTACCTTTTTTATGCCTGATACCTGTTACAGATCACCTCCATTTCATCACTTGTTTCACTTTTTGCTGAAGAACTGATTTTGTTTTTCTACAATTGTTTTGGAAAATATGTCAGTAGGTGAAATTAAAAGTGAAATAAAAACTGTTAGGGGTTGCCCTAGAATAGTCTTTTGTAACCAGTAAAGAACATATCGATGTTTTTCAGACTGATATGTTCATTGAAACATTCATAGAAAGTTTTTCGTAAAACTAACCTTTTTCTGTTTGGTCTCTGGTAGAAAAAAAGACTTTGCAAACTTTAGCCACTAGGGGAGCTAAACCCCGGAGTTACAGGTGTGTCTTAGTTTGTACTTCTGCACATTAAATGGTTGGTGTTTTAGAATCTGATAGCAGAACAGATTGAGAGGTGATGCATTTACTTGTAAAGATAAAACTACAATCACCTCTCTAGATTATTTCCTATATGAGACGACAAAAATCCAGCTGATCGGGTGTTTAAACTGTTTTGTTGCATAACAGTAACTTTTAGCTTTGTTAGTTCTCATGTTTAATAAGCCTCCAGACAACCTGTAAGGTGCGACTCCAAGTCACATGACTCCTTTAGTGACACGTTCAACTGTCTCAAGTTATATAGGGGGTCGTTTAGAGAAGCATCAATACACACCGAGTGCTGTATATTAACCTGAAAATAAGGTAATGTTTATAAAAATAATCTGACACTTTGGCAAAAAGTTACACACTGTTGCTTTATATAAAACCAGCTGCTCTCTAACTGCAGCCTAAATAAATGTCCTCCTGACTACTGTGTGGTTGTGTGGAAATACTGCTCCTTTTTTTCTCCACAGTGTCAGTTCTTTGTACGTCAGGAGGCATGGCAGACGGCTGTGCTCCAGCAGAAAGGGATTGTGGGTGATGCTGAGAAGAAGCAGCAGCAGCACGTGGATGATGATGGTTTCCTGATCCAGGATCTGGTGACCAGGACCCCGACCAGAAGAAGCCAAAAACACTGGATCACTATTTGGACTGAAAATCACTGAGACTCCTGGTAGCCATGGAAACTGATCCTGAATTATACCAAAAAGAAGTGAACCGGACCAAATCCGACCAACACTGCCAGTCCGCTGTGCTGCACCTGTTTACCTCGAGTTCACTCACAGGTGGAGCTGTGAGCTCTTAACGTTTTTCTATTGGTCAGACTTTTGGTGATCTTTTTTTTTTGTTCATCGGTCATCTGAAAGGAATAATCGGAGATTGTTCTCAAACTGATCATTCAGATTTCGGTAGCTGCTCTGAGACTGACTAACAAGAAACATATTAAATTTAAGGGCTACATTATAAACCAGTGGAAGGCTCCTTTAAGGACCAAATATTTCTGTCCGTTCCGCATTTATAACTCTTCTGTAAATTTGTCCCGATGCCTTTAGTGCTGTCAGTGTTGTAGGTATGAGTGTACAGTTTTATAATTTCGGACTCCCTGTGGAAGCAGCTCCTGTCAGTGCGTCAAAGCATTCACCGCAGTGTCAATAGTCTGTATGTTGATGATATGAAGTATTTTGAAAAGATGTGCTGACTGTCTGTTGATTTTATTAAACTATTTTGTATGGGTGTGCCGTCTGTTTGTTGGTGATATTAAAGTATTTCATTTGAAAGTTCTGTTTGTTTGCTGATAATACTGAAGTATTTCTTTTAATCATTTTCTGGTTTATTACTTTTGGAGGTTTTGTGAAGGATGTGAGCCACCAGAAGACTTTTTCTCTTATTTACAGCAGCACATCCTTTTACTCCTGGTGGTCAAGAGATGAGTCTTGTAAATGAGAGATTTTGTTCGGAAGACTCAAAATGGGTTCGATTGGATCTACATCTAGAAATGCTGGAGGCCAGTTTATCGACCCTTTAATATCTTTGGAGTATTATCCTGCTGCAGGAGGTTAATGCTTTTAGGGAATGCCTTTTTCCATGAAGGCAAGGACTGGGCCATAGTTGTGTTGATTCAACAGAAAAGGAAACATTGAGAGAAGTGGTTAAAAGCAGCTGTTTTTGACTATATTCATAGAAAATTGTATCCAGGCTTTCATGATGTTTTCACCTCTTAACGTCTGAATGTTTCAGCTAAAGCTGGATTCATTGGACCAGGACAGGACTCTGTCAGTTGTTGCTGTTGCCAGGGTAAGTTGGATCCTGAATTTCCTATTAGTTATAGCTGTAGCACCTGAATAACCTCACTGGTTTCCCTCAGTGTGCATAGAACCCAGTAACAACCAGAGCCGGTTGGCTCTGGATCCCCCCCCAGATCTAAAAGGTTTTCTAATCATCTCAAATATGCTGTTGTACGTGAAACTGCATCTTTTCAGTTGCAGGTTCCCCTTTGTGATGCTTCCTCCAATTTACTTCAGATCTAATGATGAGAAGCAGATCAGCCATCAGATAAGCTCATGATGTCATGCTGATACCTTATCTGATTGAAGTAAACATTTATTTTGAAGGGAAGATAAAGTTACTGCTCACTGTTGGGTAAGATCCTCTAAGGAGAGATGTGGAGGAGAAAATGTCTGTTTTCATCTCACTGATGATACAGATCAGTTAGCTTCTCTGTTTGCTCAGCAGCAGCTTCAACGATCAGACGTATTTCAACATGGTTATAATCTTGGTCATTCCAGCCATGACTCATTTCCTGTTTCTCCAAAAACCATATCAAGTTATTTAGAAATGCAGACTGTGTAGAATCACCATCAGAACCAAAACGGACAAATTTGTGCACAAACAAGGAATTCAACTTGGGTTGTCTATCACTAACATCATAAACTGCAGCGTAAACAATAAAACTACTGTGTAAAAAAACATGTTTAAAGGGGTAAGGGCAGGATCAAACATAAAAATAGCTAAATATGCGTTGTTCATTTTTTGAAGATTTAAACATTAAGGATCACAGATTGTTCTAGCAGAATGTCTGACTGCTCTCACTGTAAGGTGTTCACTGAGGCAGACAGTCGGGGGTTGGTTCGTTTTTGCCATGAGGTAAGAGTCTGAACAGCGTCTGACCAGGACGTCCTGGGTCTGCATAAATTAGCTGCTTTTGTTGACCCTTGTACAGGTTATGAATGGAGAGAAAGATCCTTCCTGTTGACCAAAATGTTTGTTGCAGTTTGGATCTGCTGCAAAAGCACACTGGGATGGATGCGCATGAAACAGACTAAGTGATGGCATTGCAGAAGATGTCTAGCAGGCATCCACAAACAGGGTCCCTGAGGGCTGCTGTCCTGCTGCTTTTAAAGGTTTCCCTTCTTCATCGCAGCTGATTTCCATTGATAGCTGATTAACAGCCTTTTTCTGACCTTCAGTCATCAGAAACAGCTGTGCTGAAGCAGGGAAACCTCTGAAAGCTGCAGGACAGCGGCCCTCGGAGACAGAGTTCAGGGTTGCCTGGTACAGTCTCTGCTATGTGTTCCTCTATGTGTGAGGACTACTTTAGGTTAATAAAGAGGGTGGTTCAGTTGACTTACTACTGTTTAAGATGGTGAGGGGGGAGAGTATGTGGGTGTTCTTTGGAAGTCCACCCACATATTCCCAGTTTTTAACATGGTCCAACCAGTGCATCTCCTGCCTTTATGCAGAGTGATTGTTTATTGACAGCTTTACTCTCTGATGCCGGTCATTCAGAAAGCTGGTAATCCACTGAGCTAAGTTACTTTCTGATGGTTAATGGTATTAAAGACCGAGCTGAAGTCCACAAACTGACCCTGAGTGGTGGAAGTGGTCCAGGATGAAGTGCAGGTCAACATTGACTGCATCCTCTTTAAAAATGCTTCAGCCTTGATGCTGAAAGGAGTTCATGACCACAGATGAAGGAGCAGCAGCCCTACAGACATTAAGTCCTTTGATGGTGGATTTCTTTGGAAACTAGATGTTAGTGGAGTGTTTATAATGGGAAACCTCACACTGCGCCAAAGAGCTATCAAAGATTATGAAGCTAGATATTAGTTGGTCTGGTAAAAGGGGGATACACCATCTGGAGCTTTATTCTGATGTTGAAAGACCCACTTAGCATCGTCATCCTTTATCCTCACTGTAGGCAGAGCAGGAAGGTGATTCAGGCTTTTTGGTTGGGATTGCATGTAGACATTTTTGGTAAAGTGTTCAGTTAAATCTGTGAAAAAAATGGTCCACATTTTAAAGTCTACTTTAGTTTTATTTAGCTGTAAAAATGTTTTGTTCTCTAATTCAGGCAGTTTAATTTATTCTTTATTAGTTACTACTATTCTAAAAATGCTTAGTTTTAAATTGTTTTTATTAGTTCTAGTACTAACTTTAGTTTTGTTATACGTTTGTTAAGCATTGGATGCAAAAAGGTGAGAATACTGTATTTATCAAATTATTTATATATGTGATGAAGCGTAAACACATGATACCAAAAAAACTCAATAACATTTTACCTAAACTGACTCGTGTAAAAAAAACTAAACATTTCAGATCAAACAAATTCATTGATTTATAAATATGTTGTTATTGTTCTTACATTCTTACACTGTTTCATACATTGTTAAACCAACAGTTTATAACATCAGTGGGGGCACTGGGCATCCTTTAAATGACTAAACTCCCTAACAGATGGTAAAATGTACCTTTGAGTTCATCGTGAAGTCTAAACGCAGCCCCTCACCATTTCTATATCTCTGCTCTCCATACCAGTTCCTAAAGGTATTGGCTGTCAGGCATTTCCTCTGCCGGTGGCAAACTTAAAAATGGACACCATCAGTCTATCTATACTGGACCCTTCTTCCCAACAGTCCATAGTCTACCTCCTGTCTTTGGCCATCCTGCCTCCTAGTGTTGAGAAAAAAAAAAGCCTTTCTTTGCTTTTCTTTAGTCTCATGACCAGCTGAACATTGCTTTCCTTATTCCTATGAATACTTTAACATAAGGGTTGCATTACGTCCTATTATGAATAAATATGTTACGTTCTAAAACTATTTAATCTACCCTTGTTTATGATGTGATGCAACTTAATGAAGACAATTACTATGACTCGTACAGCAAATGTGTTCATTACAACTTTAAAACAAAATGAATGGTCACTTTGTTTAGTGAAGTTGATAACAGTTTTAGTTTGTTTTTTTATTATTTAGGATAGTGTGCAGTGACTCATCAATTGTAATGTTAAAGTCTTTTTCCTGTTATGGGCAGATTTCATACTGTCTGACTGTTCTCATTTTTTCCCTAATTGAAACAAGCAGTGTTTGAGTGATGATCAGAAAACTGTTTCCTTCTATATAAGGACAGAGTTTTTTCAGTTAAAGTTTGCTGTAACAATAAGGATCCCGTTGACTGATTTTTCTGGGAACATTAATGTTGAATTAGTTGTATTTTTCTTTGCTTATACCCAGTTAATAGGTAAAGGGATTAATGCCCTACTGTCTGTGTGTTAGAACAACAAAGGAATCAAGCTCAACTCATAGTAAACAGATATTAACGTTTTATTAAAGGATTTGCTTAATCAGAAACCAATAACCTTTGGTCAATTGATTCTTAACCTTCTCTGATTGAACTAGTAGCTAGCAGACATGAGGATTCCCATTACATTAGTTTTTGGTCATAATTTGGTCATCAAAATATAATGAGCATATGAGAAAAGACATTAACGTTAAGGTTATATTAGTGTTTAAACTCTTAGTGAAACAAAGCTTGTTCTAGCTTTATAACAATAGCTCAGACAAGTTACTGTAGCATAGTGTACCATGCGGTCCATTTTGTTAGCTTGTCTTTACCCTACAGTAAACATATTAAAATGATCAAATCTAGAAAATCTGTCAATAACAGTTACAAGATCTCTACCTCTGCTGATCTCCATTTTAGAAAAGGCAGTGTTGCAGTGTCCCACAGCTTTGGATAGCCGGCCACATCAGGGAAGTTCTTTGTTCTCAAGAGCTCCACACATCTAAAATACCTGAAACTCAGAGATAAACATTGCAAACAGTTTGGAGCAATTTGGTTCTGATGTCGGCCATATGGTCCACTGAGCCTTTGGTCAGTTTGCAGTTTCTGGTTTTTAGCATAAGGCCTTCCATGCTAAGCCTCTCCGATGTGAATTTCCTCAGAACCTCACGGACGAGAGAAAGCCTTCCTGTAGATTTGGTGTTTTCTCCTCAAACTCCTTGGGGGGCAGGATTGTATATCCTGCAGGAGTGTCTTGGAAGTTTGAGGAGTCCAACAGCAGGCACGTCCCACCGGGAGGAGACCAAGGGGACAACCCAGGACACGCTGAAGGGACTATGGAAGCGCCTTGGGTTGGGTCTGGGGAGAGAGAAGTCTGGGAGTCTCTGCTGACCCTGCTGCCCCCACGACCTGGTCCTGGATGAAGCAGGAGACGACGAGAATGAGTATATTTTCATCAACTTCTGTATAGTTGTCAAAGTAACAGACCAACCTTTAGAAAGAAAATTTCATTGGGAATAAAAATAAACTATGGTTTTACCACCTAAGAACCAACAGTGTAAAGAAACTCTGTGAGAGGCAGATCCCTGTACAAAGACCTGTCACCACAATGTTTGGGGCTCTTCATTCATTCTGTGATGCATTGCATTTTTAGCCAGAGTCTCAGCCTTTATCTCTATAGCAATTTCCCTGCCTTTATATGACTGTGTTAAAGTCTGTGGTCGTTTTAAGGTCGTCACTTTAGAGGATGTTATTATTACTGTGTGATAACTTCAGGGGTAAAATAGCAGGAAAGAGGCACAAGATGTCTGACTCCAAACAAAGTGGTCCCTTTAACACTTATCTCAGTCTTTTCTAATTGCCACATTTCTTTGCTTTAGTGTATTAAACCTAATTTTCGTTTGCAGTACTTTATGTATATGTTGCACCACTGACGCCATAGGACTCTAAAGCACCTTTCAAAGTCATTTTTATTTCCCTTAAAAAAAGGCTAAACTGTATCCAGATTTTCTGAGCTGTTGTCGGATTTTTCATAACTGCATTTTTAATGTTCACATAATTCTGAATGAAGCACATGATGAAGAGATTATTTGTAACTTCAGTTCCATCAGTTAGTTTACAGATGCTCCAAATTTATTTAGACCTAAAATGGATTCTCTTTATGCTCCTTGTGTTTACTCTTGCTTGTCCTCTAGTTTAATGCTTCTGATTTTAGTTTGAGCAAACAGAGGAGTTGTGAGAAGACCAACAGCTCTGCAGAAGGACGAACATCTCTGCTGTATGAAGAAAACTTCCTCCAAATCAGAGGAAGTTAAAAGTCACATCAACATCACAGCCACTCCTGTAATGAAAAGGCAGAATTCGGAGTATAAAACATTAACTCGTGCAGAAGTTCAGATCAGCAGCTGCAGACGTTCACCTGAAGGGTCACAGTTCTGATTGTCTTTAGTAGTTTTAGCTTCTTTTCCTTAGATAAAAAAACAAAACAAAAAACAACCGGCTTGTTTCAAGAAGAAAAGTAAGAGGAACTCTTAATAGAGTTCAGCTCCATCAAGACTCAGATCAGCGACGGTATCGAGCACAATTCGAAATTGGTTCTGGATGTAAAGAAGAAGACAATGAATCTCTGATAATAATTTCTTCTAATGTTCTAGGTGTCATCAGGATGACCTCCTTTATGTGTTCCTTCCTCTTCCTTATCTTCATATTTTCCCCCATCAGAGCCATCGATCCTGCCGGGTTTAAAATCCGGATCACCAACCACGCTCTGAAGACACGTAAGATTTCTGTTACCCAGAGTCTCAACATAAGGCTGTAAATTCTGCTTGCTGGCACAGTAGCTGACGTCTCTGTAATGCTATAACACTGTTTGTGTTTCCACAGTGAGAGATGAAGCTCAGGCCATGATTCAGGAGCAACTGGTTGGAAAAACATTTGAACGCCTTGACATTTTGAACATTCATTTAAAAAAGTAAGAGATTATCACAACCAAACACTCACTGCTAAAAAGTCTGATTCCACTGAACTCACCAGGCAGGTTCACACACTCTGTTGGTGTCAGGAGTCACATTCCCATCTCTAGTTAAAAAATCTAATTGTTGTCAAGTTTGGGAGTCTTGCTTAATAGTCTGGTTTACTGTGGAGTGATACCCAGTGCAACTTTATGGTGGTTAAAATTCAGGGTCTGATTCCAGAGTCAGATTGTAAAATTCAGGTGTAACAGAAACCAGATCCAGAGTTCAGTCTTATTCTAGAATGAGTTTATAGTTTCATTCAACGTTTCTAACCAGAGTCCTATTCTACAGAAGACCCAATAGAGTCTGATTTAAAAGTATAAATCTGGTCTGACTCAGGATTCATATTCAGATCTTATTTTAAAGATTCCAGCATCATTTCTAAGCCTTTTAACGTAAACATTTTCCTCACTCTAGTTCAAGAATCTGAGCCTTGATCCGTTTGAGAGCATTTCATCTTGTCAACTTCTGTCCTTCGAGGTCCGCTCTACTTCTTCATTTAGATGTGTCTCTGCTCCACACTTGAATCAAATGTCTGAATTACCTCGTTAGCAAACTCGTCAAACTCTCCAGATTGTTCCTAAACACTTCCTTGTTTGACTCAGGCGTGTTGAAGCAGAGACATGTACAAAAGGTGCAGGACACCGGACCTCACAGACTAAAGTTGAGGGACTTTGTTCTGCTCTCTGATATTCCAGGGGACATATCTAATAGAACCCACTTTTTTAGCTTTTCAATATTTTTGCATCCAGAAAAGTTTAGTTAAAGCCCTCCAGATCTTGATTTGATATATTTAGAGCAGGCAGCCCCAATCTGGGTCCTAAAGGGCCGGTGTCCTGCAGCTTTTAGCGGTTTCCCTGATTCAGTACAGCTGATTTCCACTGACAGCTGATTAGAAGCCTTTTGCTGAACTGCAGTCGTCAGAATCAGCTGAGTTGAAGCAGTGAAACCTCTAAAAGCTGCAGGACACCGACCCTCAAGGACCGAGATTGGGGAAGCCTGATTTAGATGCTCCTTGGATGCATTTTTTTTGTTCCAAAAGTTTTCCCCATATTCTGTTATGTTTCATTCACTAATACGTCAAAGTGTTTGTTGTGCTAAACAAGGTTTTAAACTACTGACCAACCAGTGCATCGAGTCCACCAATTAATTTCTTGCAGACACTTTTGGTCCTTCAGGTTTTTATTGACAGATTCATGCATAAGAGTCATTGATTTTTCTTCTGCAAAGAATTATCGTCAACATTTTTGTCTTGTCTTCATCTCGATAACAAAAACTCATGCATCTCATAACTTTTTTGCAATCTCAGAGCCATGAATATTTCATCACTATCCTGTTATATTTATGAAACAAATCTCCACTTGTTGGTACCAGTGGCTTGAAAACCCCACTGGTACCAACATCATTTGGTAAAGTCCCTTTGTTTGCTCGAAAAACAAATAACTGAAAGACTCAGAGCGTATAGTCTTCTAAAGGCTTGCTTGTATTACAATGCAAACTTGTTTGCAAAGCTGATGTTTGTACAGAGTGCAACGCCTTCTTAAATATGCAGGTGATATTCAAATGACTATGACATGCAAAATATATGGATGGAGGATATGCTAGTAAAATTGCATATATGCCCCCATTGTTCTTTTACCTTCTCCACATGAAACAAAGTTCAGTCTATTAGATTAATATGGATACAGGTTGAGTGAAGTCCAGTCCTTGAGAGCTACCATCTTGCAAATGTTAGATGCATCAGTTTTTTTGCAACATTGAAGTATTTAACAGCTGAATCCCCTCAGCTAGTTATGCAGCTCAGCCCAGCCTGGCTAACGGCCACTCACTGGATTCAGGTTCTGGAGAACAGATGCATGACGAAGTGAAGGGCTGGATATGGCAAACCTGAATGTACTTCACTATAAATATGACTGTGGTTCCTTTTCAGTCAGGGGGCTCAGTATGGAGTTATTTTTGTGTTTCTGTTAAACTCAAGAAAAAAGCAAGCTGAAAGTGGAAAATAATTTTGACAGTAAAATAAATATATTGGAGAGAAACAAATTTTACATGGATAGAAAAAACTGATGTTATTTGAGACTGTAGAAAACGTTTGGAGAGAAAATACTTTCTCTCTCCAAACGTTTTTGTTCTTTCTCTTAAAACTTAAGTCTTTGCTCTCGATTCAGAATTTTACTGTCAACGTGAAAAATGTGTCATGGGCGGGCCTGTGTTCCTATTGGCCAGTCTCACTAGAACTGACAGCTGAGTGCTGACATTCGGTGCAGAAGTGGTTTAACTTTGATTATTTTAATCTTCTTTTTTACTTTGGTTTGGTTTGCTTTGGGCTCAGTTGATTCTGGTCAGAACATCAGGCCTCATTGAGACCAACATCAGTGGTTCTGCTTAAAATGAGGAGGAGCAGGAGGCTTCAGGCTTCATGAACATCAGTGTCTGAACATTTTAAACACTGAATTAATCAAAGTTTATTCTGCTCCGTGTTCAGTGTGAGGTTCACTAAGGTCGATATCAATCAAGCTCATCTTCAGTTCGTGGAGAACTACGGCTTCCGGTTCGTGATCGAGGACTTCAGCTTTACCATGAACTGTGACAGCTCTGTGAATCTCTTTTTTGTGTAAGTACTTTGTGCAGGTTGGTCCAACCATAAAACCAGCTTAACTCAGAGGAAACTGGACTTTCGCTCTGTTTTTCTGAAAATGGATAGATGTGCAGATGTTTTTTTTTTACGTAAATAGTTTGGTGATGTGCTGACCAGTCAAAAGCAGAAAGGAAATGTTTTAATTCCTCAGTTTACTTTACCGGAACCCACTGACACCTCAGTGTTAAAGTTTATTTGTGTTTAATCCCTCTAAGCTAAAGCTTTGACCCTCTTCCTGATCTGTTTCATCTTCCACAGTCAGCCCAAGGGAGCTGCTACCTTGTCTGCTTCAGGAGCATCAGCCACCATGGAAGTTGGTCTGACTAGAATTGATAAGGGGCGACTACAAGCCAGCATGGGGAACTGCAAAGCTTCAGCAGACAAACTTAAAATTGTTGGAACGGGTTTATACAGGTAACTGACTTCTGGACTAAATCAACCTATTGAATTCCGGCTCCGTAGAGGAACTAAAACTGTGTTTTTTCTTCAGGATTGTTGAGGGTGTTTTAGAGAAGATCCTGATCCACCTGGTTTGTGTCCATATTTTCTCTGAACTTTAAGTTGAAAGATCACTTTCACACCTTGGAGCTATTCAGTGATGCTACGACTTAGTGTCCAGAAATGATAGAACTAAAGCTTTTTTAAGTAGCCATGTTTATTGAATAGTAGAAAGGTTAACAGGACTCCACCTCCTAACAGGTCTGCCCTATAATCAAAGGAAAAGGCTTGTCTGCACTCAACAGCTACCTAAACACGGTGCCAATGGAAGCAAACCTCTTCCCAGACCTCGGCATCAAGATTGACTTTTCCCTAACCAGAGACATCCAAGTGACAACCCGAAGCCTGGACATGTCCTTCAAAGTGAGAAAACATTCATTTCAAGTCCAAGTGGTTTCTTGCCAAAAATCAGATGATCACATCTTCTTTAATTCGTTTTCAATCTTCACAAGTTTCCACGGTGACTATATAGTATATAAATATATGTGTGTGTGTACGTGGTCTAAGTTAGTGTCTTGGTTTATTGCTGTTAGATTCATGATCACATCATGTATTGTCTACTAGGGCCAGTCGTACCTGCAAAAACAGCCGCCTCTTATGGAGAAAGGTGGCGTGGAGCCCGTTTTCAGAGAGAACACCCTGATGGCTTATGTGGGCGTCTCTGAGTTTTTCTTCAATTCGGCAGCCAGATCCTTCTACCAAGCTGGGCTCATGAGTAAGACATTTAGCAAGGTATGGAGAGTCTCCATCATGGTAACATGTTCAACCTGAGCAGAAAAAACTCCGTTAGAACCTTTTCTGTCTTTATATTGGAGACTAAAGAACCTTCTGTGTTTAAAACCAGATAAACTCGAAGACTGCGAAGATCGCTTTAAGAATCATCCAGTTTTTCACAGTAAGAGGAATCAGATTCTTACCAAAAAAACTGGAATGTTCTGAAGCAGGAGTAATCCATTGATGACTGTTTGTTACAAACCTTAACCAAGATGCTCTCTCTCTTCACAGCAACCGTGGAACCTGAAAGAATCTCTTCAAGGTCAATTGAAACTCATCGAGGCCCCCACAATCAGGATCACCCAGGGTGAAGGATTCGTCTTTAACATGAGGGTCGAGGCATCAGTCATTTCTTCAGGAAGTAGAAAGCCCACTGTCATCTCCTCCTCTGTGGTAACATGCCCACACCCACAGAGAAGATTGACCACCATCGCTTTCTTCTCACTGATCTCCATTTCTGCTGCAGGTCTGCCCTGGCAGTATGATGATAACCATGGAAGGAAACCGCCTTCATTTGCCTTCTAAGGAACTTGGGTATGAAAACACACAGTAATATGAGGGGCTCTTGGATTGTGCAGATATTGAGCATTTATTCCTTCCCAAAATGTTTATTTTCTTTTTTAGATGTCAACTTCAATCCAAATCTCTTTTAAATGTAAGGAAATATATTTTTCTTATTTTTCTTCCATGCTCTGATCTGTATACAGTAATTGCTAAACTATGAATATGATATGTTTTTGCTGAGCAGAAACAAGTAAATAAGAAGATCAATGAAAAAGCCAAAGAGTTCCTGTCAGGTGAGATAATGGAGCAAAAATACTGGCTAAGTAAACATGCAATAAAGGTAAACACACCACTATAAAATATGAAAAAAAGATCTTACACACACACACACACACATACATATATATATATATATATATATATATATATATATAATGTAAAGTGGATTACACAGGAAATAAAATCTTCTAAAAGTCATATTCATATTAAATGGAAAATAATAAAAAACAGCCCCTTAACAGAAAAAAATGGAAAGTAATGTGAGAAGAACTGCGGAGATTTAGTAAAAGCATCAAGCAGGTAAAAACTTGTGCAAAGAGCAGCTAAAATTGTGCACATATAGTGCTTTATGTACTAAACCACTAACTGAGCAGTAAATAATCTGTGCAGCGAACAATATGGTTGTTGACACTTATTGGGCCTGATGAGAGCACAGAAGTTTATAACGTCTAATATCAGCTAGAAGGAAGCACAAAACTGGCTAAACTTACAATGTCTGCTGCTAATACATGCCAGACCACAAAAGATGGCACCAGAGTGAAGCCTCCTGCTCAGCTTCATGTGAGGAGCTTCAGGGCTGCGACTCAAGACCAGTTTATTGATAAGTTGAAAACAGGAGTCAATGACCTCAACACTAGAAGACAAAAAAGAAAACTAAACGTCTTCAAAACATCAGCAGAACTCGGGTAATAAATCGTTGCAGCAGCAGCAGCTGACCTGGTTTTGATGTAGAAACGGAGAACGGTGCCTGGGAGCAGGACAGATCTCACAGTCAACTTCAGTGGCCCAGTTATGGTGCACAAACAAGAAACCTGTCTTTGGAAAGCAAGTTCTAGTAATGCAAAAGGCCTATTTGTTCCCAGCAGAATGCCCGGCTGCCCTGGCTGTGATCTGTTCAACCTGGAGAAAGAAACTTTCTGTCTCCACTTCTTTCTTTACCATTAAAGAATAAACCCTCATTTAGAGGATTTTGAGAAGGCAACCAACTCATTGTGCTGCTGAGCTCATCCAGTATAAGATGCAGCAGCAGAACAATCAGAGCTAATTACATGCAAACAGACTATAAATAAATACTCAGCTTTAATTTTCATTATGATAAAATATTATTATAACAGGAGGAAGCAGCCTGAGACTGGGGGTTTAGGTTCAGCAACCCAGAGTTGCAGCCTGCTGGGTTTGAACCAGTCACCTACAGCCACTGGAAAAATCCAAGCTTTCTGCTCTAACAACCCAGAAAAAAAATACATGTAACTGGACAAAATGATGATGCAGAGAACCTCCATTTGTGTTTGTGCAGATTGGTTTAGTGAAGGAGTGAAGATTCCTGTTCCTGAAGGAATGAACTTCATCAAGGGAACCATACAATATGAAAATGTAAGTCTTTCATTAACTGTTTTTAGTTAAGATTGATCTGCAGCTCAGAAAGTGGATCAATTATATAAAAAATACCAGAGAATCCAGGTTTTATGAATTATATTTATTCTTTTGACTTTATTTTCACGATTTTCTTCACTTTTTAGTTCTTTGAAATAGTAAAATGTATTCTGAATACTATACTTTATTATCATTACCATAATTTTGTTGTAATAAAACCATTACCTTGAACTCTGTGGCTTAGGACTTATCTTTCTCTGCCATCTGTATCACATGCAGTTTACTGATTTAAATAGGGCTCTCCTAACCAGCTTTGCACCTCCTATCCTGAATCTCAACAAAAATTTATACTTAGACACATCCTGGATCTGATGATCTTGAAAAGTAATAATGTTCTGCATCAATTGTGATCTTGCTAAACTTTGAGAACATAACTTTAGATTTCCTAGCGTTAAAACCTAGCTTCAGATAGTCCAAACTGGACTGAACCACACTAAAAGCTGCCTGTAGGTTTTTAAAGCACTTTTAATTGTATTGGCAGCACGATAAAGGCCACTGTAATCGGCTTAAAATTTAGCATGCGCAACATTTTTATCTAATCTGTTATTATAGATTATAAAAAGAAGAGGATCTGGGATAGAACCTTGTGGGACACCTTTGGGTTCTTGAAGGCAGGTGGAAAAAGCACCTCCCACTTTCTAAAACTGAGACCCACCAGACAAGTAGCTTTGAATTTTTATTTGGAATCAATTAAGATCAACCTATAAAACAGTAACACATCATCGGTCTGTAAGAACACACAGAAACAAAGTTGTCATTACTTTAAAATACAACCAAAACACATTAGCACCTGCTTTACAGGGTGCTAACAGTAACTTATCAAGTTTCCTGTCAAATGTTGGCAATTAAACAATCAAAACATTGTATGTAAAACACAGAACTAGAACTGGTTTGAATATTTGTTCACTTAAGAGAGCAATCCCTGCCAAATGGCTAATGATAGCACATGTAGATTTCTGTTTAGCAGAAAATTAGTGCTCTTTATTAGGGATCTCTGAAGATCAAACCCTAAATGTTTCAAAATTGTCCAACATTTAATCCCTGTGTTACGTCTCTACTTGTTGCTGCCTGTTAGTTGCTGTTAATCTCTTTAATCAGATTCTGTCTTTTTAATCACCATTTTCTCCAATTCTGGATTTCTTGCCGTTTCCTGCTTGCAGGGTTTTGTAGTGTTGGGAGGAGACCTGCGCTTTACTCCAGCTGGGAGGGAGAAAATGTTTAACAAGCTGTCAGGTGCATAAACACATCGAGTGGAGCAAAGGAAAAGAACCTTCCAGAAACCGAGTGGAATACCACAGCTTTGTTCAGAAATAAAAACCTTCAGCATCTTAGTCTGTTTTCTATCAGATCCACCTGTGGGTGTGGGGGGGCAGTGTAATCTAATAACTCGGGTATATGTGGGACCAAAATGTGTCCTGAGATTAGTAACAATTCAATGGTTGAAGACATCCCTAAGTTATAAAATGCACAATCAACTGTCCGATGTTAAATCAAATTATTTCATGAATTTATACTAAATGGATTTTAAATGGAATAATAATGGATTTGATAAATGTTTGGGAATCCCTGCTTCACAGCAGCCTTGTCCATCCTTTAGTTTTTCTCTCTTTGCAAAGAAGGAAACACGACATAAAAAGAGAAATATATCTATAAAGACGATCTCCACCTGGTGGTCAAGTGACCTTCACTTTCAGGAAAAACAAACACAATGCCCTCAAAAACCATGTTAGAGTCCTGACTAGAAAGAAAAGCTGCTCAACCCGATCAATGTGTTTATTTTTGATGTAGATAAAGATGTATTAAATATTAGATTTATTAGGAGGAGTTTCATGAAATCTACTCGGTCTTCACTGATTAGTTTGGAAAATAGATGTTTTACTCCTTCAGTTTCCAGCTGTTTGATTAATGTAGACTGAATCTAACCTGGTTCCCATCAGTTTTCAGACACCCCTCAATGCACATTTTCTAGGTCCGTCTCTGATGCAGGAGCATGCTAGCTCTACTGGCAAAATAAACTCCTTTCTGGTTTGTTGTTCTATTTAAAGCCAATGACGACACCACTGCAATGAGATGATGCAAACCTGACATGTTGGGAGTCCATGATAGGCGCTCTGCTCTGAAAACGCTCCCGGTGGGCGCGGTGTCAGAAGCTGCAGCACAGCTACTCCGCTTCCACATCCACAACAGACGTTCTACTCAGAGGAATCAGGATTTAACTCTTCCTTTCCAACCTGGTTTCCACACTTGGTGATGATGTTGACTTTAATTTATCAAAGTTCTCAACCGGGTCCTTCATCATTATTGACGAAAACAGATCCGCCTCTCAGCCACATCATTCAACCAGAAGGATTTTAGAATAGAAAAATAAACAGGAACATAAGAAAACACCTTCATTCAGCTCTAATGGACCCTCTGTTAACAGAGCACCCCCCCAGCAGGATGAAGTGGGTCAGATCCAAGCAACCAGCAGCTGATTGCAGATCTGTGAACAAGTCCGATGCTGATGTCTACGACACAGTCAGATCCCAGTCTTCATCCTCGTCCTCTTCATCAGGCAGAGTCTCTGACGGGGAGAACTCGTTGACCTGAAACACACACACAGTCGGTAGATACAGGACAGACGGGGGGGGGGGCACAGGTGAGCTTACCTGCAGGACGTCTTCAGGCTCATCAGCTTCAAACTGATCTGAGGTCTGGTTCAGTTCCACCATCACCTTACCGTTACCTGCAGCAGCAGATCTGAGGTCAGCTAACACACAGTTTAACATTTGAACTGATGTGACACCTGTCAATCAATCCTGGAGGCTCGTCAGCAGCCGACCAATCGGCAATCTCGATTTGTCTCAAAGTGAAACCGCCCTTCCCTGCAGGATGGCATTGTGACAACTTCGCAGGATTTTGCATAAGAAGACATAATAGATGTAGAAATTATGTTTTAAAAAAACAAAAACCAAATAAATGATGTTGCTAAATGTTGGGAGTGGAGAAAATACAATTCAGAGACTCGTTGCCTGAAGTATTTAGAGGATGAAACAGTTAATTCTGTTTCCAAAACCAAAAAGAAGACTTGAAAATGTAAAAGAAAAGTCGGACACAACGACATAACCAGGAGCTACCAGCTGCATGAAGTCTTATTTTTTCATCTATAACATTGCTGTAACATTGAAAAACAAGCTGAAATATTGATAATAGTTCTGAAACAATGAATTAGATGAATTGATTAACTGAAGCATAGAGAATAAAACATGTCTTTATCTGAAAGCTTAACCCAGTTATATCAAAACTGTAAAAAATAGAAACATTTTGCAAAATGAAAACTATTCTTTGTCCATTAATTTGGCAGTTTTAGCTTCACTTGGTTTAAATTCAGTGTAAAATCTCCTTTAGGTAACTTTTGGTCTGTTATTAATCAATTAGCAAAACAGTTGTTAGTTGCAGCCCTGATTGATACGCAGCTTGATTAGATATGTTATAAAAATAGTTGCTTTGTGCTTTTGTAAAAGTAAACGGCGTCAGACGGCTTCCCTCGCAGCCATCAGGACAGTTTCCATTTTCATTCCTCCTCTATAGGAAGTGTTGACTTTAAGGCGGATTTTTCTGTTGCTGCCTTCAAATAACTTTACTAAGTTGATGTGCTTTTTTTCTCTTAATGTTTACTGATCAGTTAAAACTATCAGAGCTTTGTTTTCACTAGCTTGCATTTCCACAGTCTCACAGTTGGCATCGTGTCATTTACTTCAATGTGTATTAGTTTGGTTTCACTGTAGTACAGAGGAAGTATTACTGGAGTACCTAGAAGTATGAGCAGCACTGAGGAGAAGGCCTGAACAAGCGCTTTCTCTCTGACCGACCTCTGCAGCTTACAGCGTCTCTGCAGGAGGACATCTGGACCTGGACACACAAGGAGAACCAAATCATGGGCAGAAGCAGAAAGAGGTTCTGCAGCAGAAACACTGAAGAACTGATGTTCCCATGATTATTCTTTAAATCATTTTCACCAACACATCGACCAGCTGTCATCTGTGTTTTCTTTCCTTTATCATTCTCTGCCGATACGTCCATAAATTCATCAATTCCTTCAGCATTCAGGCCTTGACGTATGCGGTGGCGCCTACGTTGCTGCTTCCTCCGTCTGCTTTCCATTGTTGATGTTTACTCTGATCCGGTAATGAATGTTCCTTTTTGCTGAATTGAAACTTGTGTAACGTTTATTAACGTTGTGTCATTTTTATCATATACATGGAGACATAAAAAAACACCAATAAATGTAACTAATGCGAATAAATTCTCTACACATATCGTGGAAACCGACGTCAAAAAAATATCGGTACCTTTTATCGATTGATCTCTAGATTTTATATATCTGGAAACGATGACATCATCGTTTTGAATGCACCTCACCTGTGCAGGTGAAGCTCTCCTCCACCACCGCGGCTCCTCTGGTCGTCACTCCATGCTGAGGAAAGCTGAGCTTCATCATGCAGCCGAACCGTAACCTCCGCCGGACTTCGCCCTCATCCTCCTCACCTTCCTCTTCATTGGTCAGTTCCTTCAGCTGTTGGATTCAGGCACAAACAGGAAGTCACCTGCTAACTCATACTTGCCTTTACTAACAGGTGACTGGTGTGTGTCTCACTGTGATGATGTCAGAGGTCCAGCCATTGAAACCCAGGCACCGATTGGCCAGTTCCAGGCAGCGGGCGTGGCTCAGAGATGTGTTTCTGCCAGACAGGAAGTGAGAAGTCTGTTTGGAGCTCAGCTTCACCTGCGGAGACAAACGCTAATTCTGAGAGCCAATCAGAAGCCAGAGTTCTGAGGAAAGAGTCGGTTTAGGTAAACGTCAGTCAGAGGAGCGGCTGCTCACCTTCAGGGCCGGGTGTTGGAGCAATGGACGTCCATCTGTGAGCTTCTGTGCTTTGGCGGCATGAGCAGCAGAGTAGAACTTGATGATGGCGTAGAAACCAGGTGGGTGGAGAGGAGCATTAGGACACAACTTCAACAGGTAAATCGGCCCAAAGGAGGAGAAGACATGAGACAGCTGCTCCTGAAACAACAGGAGCATCAGTGTGGGTCCAACGGTTCTGATCCGACAGCTCAGCTGCTCTTAGAACCTCGCTGTGAGTAAATAAAACACAAAGCTGAAAACCGCTTAGTCATAACATGAAGAAATATTAACAGAAGGACCAGGATTGAATTACTTATTGATTGGCTGCTCAAGCTTACAGCTCCCCCTGGAGGCAGCAGAAAACATTTCTACATCTTCTAGACGCCCAAGAACGTTCAGGTAGAAGATATAAAATTATTTAAAAAGGTAGAAATAACTTAAAATTAACAAAGTCATCAACTAGGAAAATGTTTAAAAGAAAAATAAAAAAGAAAACAACAGTTCTTTAAAAAAAGGAAAACTAATTTACTATTATCCTCCCTAAAACATCCCATATATACAGAAAAACATGCTTTAAAAATAAAATAAATAGAAAGTAGTTCTAAATATTTTAAATAGTTTCTGTTTAACCAGTAAAAGCCACTGGTGTCTCTCTGGTTGCACAAAAGGGGGGGTTGAACTTTAAGCGGCGCATATGGGAGCCACAGGAGGAGGAAAACTATCAGATAACCATCTGTATTCAGCCATTATCCTGATCTATCCTGATCTATCCTAATCACAAGTGTTTACAGCAGATTATCAAAAGAAAAGACACAGTAATCATTTAACTAGACTGGAAATCAAAACATAAAGTGAAATTAATGAACTTAGGAGTAACAAGAGGATTTAAATGTATTTAAAGCTGTTTCAGATATAAAACCCACGTGGTAACTGATCAGATGCAGCATCCAATCAGTTACTCTTATATCCTTAACAAGGATAACGTTATATGTATGTATTTGAAAGCTTTGTTTTCAAAAACACAAAGCAAATACTAGCTGAGAAAAAGAGAACATGAAGACATACAGGGGAGACTAGAGTTTGGCCTGATGTGAGGTTTGACTGAAGGAGCAGGAAAATGATTAGAGACATAAAAAGTCGATCACCACAAATGTTGGAGAAACATAGGGCGATAAATAGAGAACAGAAAGTCTATAGCAGACATCCGGAGTTTAATTAGATCATGAATTAAAACCATTTTTGACAATCTCTTTAGCTTGGACTTACATAAACCTGATCCTGGGTCAGAACCGGAGGGATGTCCCAAACAAATAAGGTCTTGTTGTTTTCCAGCGGGACCCTGAACTCCAGGATGTCCACCTCCATGGGAGAAAACTAACTAGTTTTTACTTGGTTTCCACCTCAGCTGAAAACCGTTGTAGCAGAACCTTCGACATGAGCCCAGTTGTTTACACCATTAAACAGACGATAACAAATCCAAACTTCCTCTGCTGATATTGTCCACCTCTGCTTTGAAATCGCGGGTTTCTAACTGGTGGGCAGTTCTTCTTCTTCGTCTTTCTTCTGCTTCTTCTTCTTTGTATTTTTTAATCCAGCTTGTATCCAGCGCATGTTGCATTACCGCCATCTTATGGCTTTCATAATAAAGTACATTTTTTCTGCTTAGACCAGTTTTACCTAAAGAATGAAAAATCTTTTTCCTTACTTCATTATTCAGCTGTGCAGCAATATCTTCAAACTTCAACTCTTCTTCTGTGTTTATCTTCCTCTGACTTTTCCTATTATGTATTTGCCCAAAAGTAACACCATTTATTCCTTTGTCATCCCATTTTTAGTTTTTGTGAGGACACGGGCAGAATAAGTTTTGTTCTAAATTCCTGCATATCCTGTATTTTCAGTTTCTGTATTCATTAAATCATGAATCTACCCACAATCTTTACACATTTAACCTGAGACCTGACATGAGAAAAGCATCTTCATATGGCATGTCTGTAACTTCAGAAGCCTGTGGAGATCAAAAAGCAAATACTCATTACGCTCTACGTGAGCATAATCGCCATTTTTGAGCATCCCCATTTTCATCACTAATTTATTTGTATAAAATTTTAGCCACATATCTCTCATATGACACAATGAAACGTTAGCCCTGCTAACGTTAGCCCTAGCTGTGGTTAGCCTCGGAGGTCAGCTGGTTGCCATTGGGACAGTCTTGTCACTATGCCTCTGACCGATCATGTACCTTGGCTACTTGGCCAATGGGATATTCCTTTGGATGACTGATTGGCGTGTGTGACTTTCACCTGGGAGTCTAGGGATCGAATCCTGCACGGGCCCTTTGTTGTATAGCTTGCCACACTATGGTTCTCTCACAAACTTTTGTTTTTAAATTACTCCCTAAATGGGCCATATAGTGAATTTTAACTGTATAACATTCTCGCTGCAAAGATCTGAAAATGTACTTTAGTAGAACAATGGCAACAGAAAAGTAAACTTTTAACTTAATACTCTGAGCTCCGTGAGTGCTAACCTGGAAGCTGCTGCTGCCGCGGTGCATGCTGGGACAGCTGTCAGTCTGGTGAATGCACAAGTCTGCTCTGATGCATGCTTGGTAAAGAATGTGGACTGAGAACAATATCCAGGGGTTTTGTCTGTTCTTGGTCTTGGGTTCTCATGAACAGTAGTGGGGCTGAAGCTGATGACATTTCATGAGCACACGAGAACGCACAAGTACGCATATTGAGACATGGCTAATGCATAGCTGAGTGTCATCTGCATAGTTATCATAAGTTACGTTGTTGTTAAAGACCATTGGTGAGAGCACACATCCCTGAGGGGCACCAGTGCTGATAGTTTGGGTGCTGATGTGATGTTCTCTGATGTCTCACCTTCTGCCAGTCAAGAAGTTCGTGATCCACTGTGGGTGGAGGCTGGTACAGTGAGTTGAAGGGTCCAGGAAGGGGTCAGGAATGTTCTTCAACACCAGCCTTTCAAAGGTTTTCCAAGCAACAGTTGTCAGAGCAACATTTTTATATGGAGCGTTTTTTGGGGAATCGAATGATTGTGGAGAATTGGAAGCATGAGGAAAACCTCACTCAGCCATAGTGATATGTTGAAGATCTGTCTGAAGCTGGAGCTGCCTGTGAAAGAGCTGACGCACATCCTCTTCAGTTGAGAGAGACGTACATCACAGTTGTTAGTGGTGGCTGTTTGATGATGGTGTTGGAGCGGGGGTGGTGTGACTGTGGTCTGCTCAAACCAACAGTAAAACATTCCCATCAGACCACCAATAAAGTCCCAAAATCTCAAAATAGATTCCCTCAAAACAACAATGTAGTGCCAAATCCAGCCTCTTAAAGCTTGTTACACACACCAAATCTTTGTCTTGCTCCCTCAGCTGCATGAACAACAATACATCATTTTGTTCTCTCCCTGCTGGTTCCTGACATAAACGCATGAACAGAACTTGTACCTCACAGAAGGTCAAAGAACAGTTGTTTGTTTGTTTGTTTTCTGGATTTGGATGGCCGGTAATAAATAGAAAAAGCTGAGATGATTTTCCCCTTTTGATTTTCTAGGTCAGACATTATTTCAGGTATGGAAATCCATTCAGTGATCTGTGAAGTTTAGTGTTCGGCTGAGAGAAAATGTGAATATTTATCTGATATGTCTGTGGAAAAGGCTGCCTGGCAGTCTGCTATGTTGAGCCCTTTAAGGGGCGGAGCTTAGAGCACCGGTGAGCAGTATGCAGACAAAGGGGAGGAAAGGAAAAAAAGGACTGAAAAGTTTTACCGTTCGCAGTTGTGTATTCCATCTTACCCAGAGCCATAGCTCTGTTGAATTATCCATTCCCCCTGCTCTTAGCAGTAATGATTTTATGGGATTCTTTAT
>JAUZNJ010018006.1:0-13378 GCA_034780135.1 Jordanella pulchra | reverse complement strand
CAGTAGACGGGATAGTCGCCAACACGCTGTCTGTGAAGGTGTGTGTAGGTTTCTATTGATCCTTTTCAGAATCTCTATATGTTTACCTGATTAATTAATTTGCGGGGATCTGTGTTGTTGTTTATCTATGAGTGTGTTACTCAAAATCAGTTTGGGGTCCTGTGAAAACTTTACAACAATAATGCTCAGATCAGTGTATACAGTATGTCACCAATATGTGTTGTTGGATCTGGTTCTGATACAACTGAATATGGACTCATCACAGATCATCTCAGGGCAGTTCCTGACCGATAAGAAAGTGGGCACATACGTGGAGATCGACATGTTTGGCCTACCAGTCGACACCAAGAGGAAAGCTTTCAAGACCAAGACATCTCAGGGCAATGCCATCAACCCTGTCTGGGAGGAGGAGGCCATTGTTTTCAAGAAGGTGGAAAGTGTTGAAAGATTTAACTTTAAAACCTCAAGTAATAAGCATGAAATTTGAAAAATTATATTTTCCCAAACAGCTGCAAAGCCACATTATGTCTGTTAGCTCTATTAACAGAAGTCTATCAGACAACTTGAAACTAGATAAATACATTTATATGGACCTGAATGTGTCTTCATCTGTTCTAAATCAGTTCAAAAAAGTCTACTTTTGTTTTTGCCTTCTTATGAAGTTGTAGGAGTAAGTACTACATTTAATAGGTCTTTATTTTGTTATTTTTCATTGTCACTTCCACTCACAGCTCAGGTTTATAGGTATTTTCTAAAACAGACATTTCAATTTCGAATTTTAAATAATATTTTTAAATCTCACAGAATAACATTTTATTTGACAATTACTTATTTTTATGCTTAGAATATGCATTTGTCACACTCATCAATATTTTAGCTATTTACTTTGAGCAGGATGTTCCTATAATCTTATAAAATAGTTATTCATACTTTCTAAGTTAAATAACTATTTTCTCCACTTTAAGCAGAGGTCCTTGTCCAGATTATTTCTGTGTGGATTGTTCTGTGTGCTTTAAACATTAGGAAAGAGTAAAAGGGGCGACCAAAAAGGTCTTTAAAAAACAAAATTCAACAAAAATGCAGCGTTTAATCTTCTATCTGATCCTATTGGCTTAAATGGTTGCTTTCCATCTGCTAAATTTAAAAAAAACAGTTGCTATAAAATTGGAATTAAATCTAAGGGTAACATATGATGTATTTGTAGTAAACTGTCAACCTGTCAGGTACTGGAGTAAAAATACTACAAAAGAAACTAAAAACAACTAAGAAAAACCTTTTCAAAATGTCTAATATTGCTCCAGATAAAAAGACATTCTGCTGCCTTAACTTGAAAAAAATATCTGGATTAATTAACCCTTTAAAGCCTGAACCATGAAGTAATTGACAGAAAATTAAGTTTTTTTATTGTAAGAGTTTTCATTGAATTCTATGAAAAATTCTAAAAAAAAAAAAACATAAATTTTGTATAAGTTAAATTTGATCATTATTTGCATACCGGTACATTTTGATACATTAAGCATTTCCTTATAATCTTTTATACATTTTCTGTTCCCTACATATTTCTGATTTATTAAGTCGGGTTCTCAAGAGCAAAAATATCCCAATGATGATGCAGAGGTCTCAAAAATTATGTATCAAATATGATACATTTGGCTTTAAAGGGTTAAAGAATTTCTCCCAAATCTTTTTAAAGAAAAACAAAGTTTGCACAGTTTTTTAGAATAATTTATTTATTAAACCTTAACTATTGACTTGTTTATTGCATTTTAATAAGTGCTAAGTTCACTTGAAGATTAAATTTTAATGTTCAAATAAACAAAGACCTCTAAATTTTTTTTGCTACATTCAGTCAAATAGGTCAGATGTTTAATAAAGTTGGGTGTGCAGGTGGAGCAGTGGTTAACGCGTACGACCCATGTACGGAGGCCTTACTCCTCGACGCAGGCAACCCCGGTTTGAATCTGGCTTGTGGTCCTTTCCCGCATGTCTCTCCCCCTCTCTCATACCCCCTTTCCTGTCAGCCTACTGTCAGAAAAACGAGCCACTAGTGCCGTAAAAAGCTCAAAAAAAAGTTTAATAAAGTAATTGATCAGCGTTACACAAGACCCTAACCCTTGTTTAGAAATGTATGCATATGCATTAAAGTAAAAACTTAAAAAACAAGGAATGTGCTCTAATTCTTTATTCAATTCAAAAATACTTTATTTATCCCAAAGAGAAATTAAATATAATTAAATTATCATCCAAGTTGCCATTTTTTGCTAACTTGGACATAAACACCACTTTGCAGCAGATAAGGCAAACTCATGAGGTCAGATATGGTCTGCAGGGTCGGTCCACCTCTGTCCTGAAGCTGAATGTAACGGCTTCTCATGTTGTTTATTGTGTGTGTTATATTACAGACTGTACATTTTTAAAAAAGGTTAAGTTAAAAACTTTACAGTATATCTAACTAAAAAAACTAATTTCAAAAGTTGAATAGCTAAACTAAAAAGTAAAACATCAATTCTGATGGTTATATTTGTGCTTTTCATAAATCTCTTATAGAAGCACTCTGGATTTTGTTTTACCATATTAATAGTAAATTAATATTAATTACATTGACCTTGATTTTTAAAAAGAAAATACATTTTTTTGTTTTCTTTAACTCTTTAGGTTGTCCTTCCTACCCTGGCCTCACTACGGATAGCTGTGTTTGAGGAAGGAGGAAAGTTTATTGGCCACCGCATCATGCCTGTTTCAGCCATCCGTCCAGGTGACAAACCTCATTTCATGTTAAAGTCATTTGACATGCAGAGTAAATAAAGATCCTTTGTTCAAAAATCAAAGCTTTTCACATGTATTTCAGGCTATCGATATATCAGTCTAAGGAATGAGAAGAACCACTCGCTGATGTTACCAGCCCTCTTTGTTTATGTTGAAGTGAAAGACTACGTCCCAGACACATTTGCAGGTAAATCATGGGGCAGAGAAAGCTAATAAAGATTCTAGTTTGTTATGCGGCATTAACCATAAGGTTTTCTCCCTGCTCCTTAGATGTCATCGAAGCCTTGTCCAATCCTATCCGCTATGTCAACCTCATGGAGCAGAGAGCCAATCAGTTGGCTGCTCTCACTTTAGAGGAAGGAGGAGAAGACGAAGGAGACAAAGAGGTATATGAATGTTTTTAAAACCTCCAGATATCACATATAACTAGTTTAACAGTGTTGTCTCATATTTTTTTTTTATATATGTGACTTTTTAAATGGTTGAATATTGTGCAGAAATATAACAAACTGAGATAAGCAGGAAGCATCCAAACCTAACCCCTAGCCTTGCTTTATTTTTCTGACTGGTTTGGAGCAAACCTTTGTATGTTAATATAACCAGTCTATTGAAGTTCAACTTTTAAAGCCAGTTTATCTGTTTTCATTTATTTGTTTTGTAGAAGTTGGACCTTTAGTTGAAGCAAAACAGAACAACTTCTAAAGCCATCATCCACTTTATGACAAAGTTATGATGTTAAGGACATTTAATATTTCGGTGTCACTTTTTATGACATGCTATCGAAGTGACTGTCTAAATGTTACAGTTTGAAAACAGTCACATATAGGGTTTGAAATAACACAATTAGGTAGACAGATGTTTGGACACCTCACTAGAAACAAGGATTATTTCAATAGCAGCGAGGAAGGTAATATTTTGTCTTCAATTCTACTAACTTTCAGCATGGTCTTCTAGTACCAGCACCGTTTCTCTGGCTGTTCTTTAGATTTATAGGCATTTCCACAAATATGAGCAAAACTTCTTTTTTTTGCATAATAATCCAGTCATTTCTGTGTAATTTTATCACCAAGGACAATAAAAAACGCTAAACTAGAAGTAATAACAATTAATTGAGGCACTTAGTGTAACATGCTGTGAAACAAGCAGCAATTTGTGTAAGTAGATGTAGTTTGTCTTAATTGACATAATGCAGATAAGCAGCCAGTGATTACCAAGACTGCAGGACTCAAAGCTGTATTATAGACTGTTCCATTAAAAATGTATCTAATTGGTTAAAGGCTTTGTAATTTAGTTATTTCGGGTCCGTCTTTTTTTCTTTTCATAAACCAGTATTTGACCCATCGGGAAACGTTTTTTTACAACATTTATTTTAAGTTCATATTGATCATCATTTTACGTCACACAGATCATTCAACTTACTCCACTAGAATCGTTTTAGTTGTAGATCCAGAGAGTATCAGCGAAGAGAAAGGATGTTATTCAGGGAAAAAAGAACAATTTGAAAGGTTAAAATGAGGAGAAATTTAGAAAGACAAGCTTGGAAAGTTCAGTTTAGGTAACTGGACATGAGGCTTTTAGAAGACGTTTCGCCTCTCATCCAAGAGGCTTCTTCAGTTCTAACTGATGCCAGGGAGCGATGAGATTAATACTGTGTACTGTAAGTGTGACGAAAATGATTAGCGGAGGGGAAAAAGGAAAAACAAAGGTGGCTCTGATCGCTACTGGATGGCCCATGGAAATGGGTCGTTAACCACTCCCACTACCAGCAGAAGGAAGAAAAGAGAACAGGGACATATCAGGACTGCCCTAAAGAACTGTGGTTATCCCAGATTTTGCTGTTTTAAAAGCCAACAAGAAGAGGCTGTCTGAGAGGGAACTAAACAGAAGAAGAAATATCGTCATAACATATGTTGCTGGAGTCTCTGAAAAACTAAAGAGGGTCTTTGACCAACACAAGCACTGGATTCCTGTGCACTTCAAACTCGACAACACCCTGAGACAAAAATTGGTTCACCCCAAAGATAAAACACCTCAAAACAAGACTGATAATGTAGCTTATGCTATTCTGTGTAGTGAAGAATGCACAGACCTGTACATTCGAGAGACCAAGCAACCTCTGCACAGGCGCATGGCTCAATACAGGAGGACTAACTCCACAGGACAGGACTCAGCTGTTCACCTACACCTGAAGGCTAAAGGACACTTGTTTGAGGACAACAACGTCTATATTCTAGCCAAGGAAGGCCGATGGTTTGAGAGGGGGGTCAAAGAAGCCATGTTTGAAAAATCAAAGGAGGTGGTATTAGACATAACTTGTCCCCCACTTACATAACACTTTTAGAAACATACCAAAAAGATTTACCTCTAAGCTACCTTCACCTGACTCGCACTCCAAAGAGGCTTGTGACTGAAACCACTCTGATGAGGGAGTTAATGACTCATCAGGACCCCCTAAGGACCATCATCACCCCCCAGACGCTCTCCATTGACCATCCAGTAGCCATCCTTGTTTTTTGCTTTTTTTCCTCCCCTAATTCTTTTGTTAAACTTACAGTATATTAATCTCAGTACTCCCCAGCATCAGTTCAGTCAGAACTGAAGAAGCCTCTTGGATGAGAGGCGAAATGTATTCTAGAGAAACTTCTCATCCAGTTACCTAAACTGAACTTTCCAAGCTTGATCATGACCTGGATGACTGAGAACCTTCCCAGTTAGAAAGACAAGCTTATTAGTAAAGTGTCTTGAAAGGACGGTTGTCCCTAAGGGTTCTCTTTTATCTGCTTTGCCAGCTGGTATGATTACCCCAGAGAGTTACTTGTTTCATGCTGCAACCATGGCAACAGTGACCATATGAGGCAGCGCATGAAAAGGCAGGTTATAAATGTGGTGAGGGTACAGAAGGTAGCAAAGATCTGGCTTGAAATGTTTTGCATTAAAGGACCGTACTTAGTGTAAACTTACGGGAAATTAAGGTCTGCTGGGACTCCGACAGCAATGCTGAGAGTGGGCTACCAGCGATATGTCTACAAACTGTCCTGGACAGCAATGGTAAAATTCAATTCAATAAATAATGCTTTTTTAATCCCTGAAGGGAAATTCAGTTGAGTTGATGAACTGAGCTCTGAACTAGAAAAAAGGAATTGAACCAAAAACATTTTTTTACATCCCCAAAAATCATCATAAAGTTTGAACCATGAGTTTTTGTTATTTAATGTAACAAACATAATGGTTGGGTACTTTAGTTAGCGATGTCTCTGTCAGAGCTAAGCTGATCTAAACGTTTGTGTTTAATGTTGTGAACAGATGGAAGCTGGAAGTGATGCTCTCCCAGAGTCTAAAGGGGACCAGAGAGTAGCAGTACCTGCCGAGAACGGACTGAGTCACACTCCGATCATCGCCCCAAAACCTCCATCGCTGGGCGGCCATCAGCCTCAGTCTGCAGGTACAAGACTGAATCCATTAGTCACTGCTTCACTCATTCATTTTAAAGTAGGATCTAATATTCTATCACAATCTTGATTTCATGTGTTTGGAGGAACAGGTTCATTGAAACCATCGGTGAAGACAGAAGACATCATTCAGAGTGTCCTCACTGGTAGGGTTGAACATGATCGAAATAGTTTTAAAAATAGTCACTTGATCCTCATGAGAAACCTCTGAGCATTAGTCAGCATCTCGTTATATTCCAGTTCCTGTTAGTAGCTATTTGTCATAGAAGCCTCTTTAATTTATTTAAAGGGTGACATCAACTTTAAAGTCTTATTTATTTTCCTTTTTCAGAGCTGGAGGCTCAGACAGTGGAGGAGTTGAAGCAGCAGAAGGGATTTGTCCGAGAGCAGCGAAAGCAATACAAGGAGATGAAGGAGCTGGTTAGAAAACACCATCGTAAAACAAGCGAGTTGATCAAGGAGCACACAGCTCGGGTTTCTGAGCTGCAGAGCCAGCATCAGAGGCGGCGTTCCACCCTGCAAAAGAGCCACAAACGTGACGGTAAGAAAAGGTAGGTAAAGCTCTTCCTCTGCTTTGCTTCATTATTCTTTAATGTACATTTCATTATGTTATAATTGGGATGATTGAAATATTTGAATATTAAAACATAAACACAAACATGACTCAAAATTCAGCAATTACATGAGTTTATTTGTAAAATGTTTTTCTATCCCTGCTTAGTAAATTCCCCTCAGTCTCTCTGTAATACGTTTTTAGTTCAAACAGGAATGTGTAGCAACGTTATGTGATACACTAAAGGCTGAAGTGTTTTTTAGCAACCGCAATTGTTTATGACATCAGTTTCAATAAAAATTTGATATACAAAAGGCTAACAGACTTTTACTAAATCGAGTGGGAAAAACCTCAGAGATTCAACCTTCTGACTGAACATTTGGCCTGAGTTTTAGGGACATATTGAAGACTCAGTATTAATTTTATAAAGTATCATTTTATCATCCTAGGCATGAATCCTTATTTTAAAAAGTACTTTTAAATGAAATATCACCATTCTTTATTTGTTCTTTTAAGTGAAGACATTTTTTTCATTATGATCACTTACTATGAAGATATCTTAATATTTACCACCTTACTGAAATTATATTTTATGTTTCCTTGACTGTAATTTTCTCTAGTTTACCATTAAACTATCTTAAAAAAAGACTTTTGCAGAAATCCTAAATAAAAGGCTGTTTTTATAAGTGTCTTTCACTGTGTTTTATATTTGTCCCAAGTCGGTCCGAAAACTCCCTGTCAACTCTGGACCAGGAACTTTGTGAGCTGGACCAGGAGTGCGGCCAGAAACTGGCCGAGCTGAAGGAGCAGCAACAGCAGCAGCTGCTCACGCTCCGCCAAGAGCAATACTACAGTGAGAAATACCTGAAAAGAGAACACATAAAACAGGTGTGGACAGAGAAAAACACACACCACACATACATGTCATGTATCATTAAGAAATATTACACATAGTGCAATATATTCTAAGAGTAAGAACCAATGATCTTTTGAGCATATTGATGGAAAGTTTAGTGGTAGGAAAAACTGTAATGGAATAAAACGCACAAATGGCTTTAGCATATTTTGAAGCTTGCTACATATTCTGCTTGAAACGAGAAATTGGTTCTTGTTCTTGAGGTGGCGAGAACTATAAAAATGTTTCTGTTTGCCTCAAAGTATTTAGGTGAAAAGCGACCTGCCAAACTCAGAAACACAAAAGGAAACACAACCACAGCACAGTAGCAGAGTGGGCATTGTTTGGATGGATTAGAAGGAAGGGAAGAAAAAACTGCTTTAAATTCACATATTAGATCACTGTACAAGTTTTCACGTCTGAAATAAAGAGGGGAATTTTCAATATGAAAAGGGAAAGGTGGAAAAACATCATCCCTAATTTTTTTTACCCTACAACATCTAAATCCTGTCCAGTCGTACAAGATTAAAAGAAAAACAGTAAGATCCCCAAAGATGGCGCTGAGAGAACAAAATGAATAGAGTACGTAGCAAACTGAGTCTAGGAGATGGACTGCAGCTCTTACAATTTTAATGACAGAAGCAGCGAGTTTCATAAGGAGTTTTGTATAAAAATCTAATCCAGTACAGATGTTTTTTGGTTGTTTTTTTTTTGGGGGGTTGTTTTTGTAGATTGACATACAGTCCTAAATGAAGTATAAATAATAGTTAAGGTTCCCACCTAAACTTTACTTGTAAACATCCATGAACATGCGGTTACTTTCCCTGATGCGACACTCAGACCGCAGCTTGCCTTGACTTGTCTCTGGGATGGATGATATGCTGACAGCATCCTGCTGTCCTGAAGCTGTATAGAGCAAGCACAAACAAGTGAATAAATGAAGGGTGCAAACAACTCCAGGTCATCCCCCTAAAGAGTTTGCGAGACGTCACTTAGCTGCCGGTGCTGATGTTCTGTCGGATGATGTGGAAAAGCGATTGTGTTCAGGTCCACTGCTTCTGCACGGTCAACACAGCTGAGGTGTTAGAAAGGTTAGGCTTAGTGAAGAGGATGAGCAACAAGTCTAACTGCTGTTTGATTACCAGAAAGACAAAATGTTTAACTCTTTGGAAACCATAAAGAAAATCTCCTGTTTTAGTGTTTTCTCTGTATCAGTGAATGGGCCTGTTTGTCGTTTCCCAGCTAGTTGAGAAGCTGACAACTATAGCAGAGGAATGTCAGAGTGCTCAGATGAAAAAGCTCAGAGACGTCTGTGAAAAGTAAGATTTAGTTTCTTGACCATAACTCCCAAATACAGAGAAATCCCATTCGATTCTGAACGTCTCAACTGTTTTCCACCACTGACAGAGAGAAGAAGGATCTGAAAAAGAAAATGGACAAGAAAAGACAAGAGAAGATCAATGAAGCAAAATCTAAAGACAAGAATCTAACAGAAGAGTACGTTTTTCCTTCCATTATTCTGTTCTAATTTATTGACCACTAGATGTCACTGTAGACTAAATGTTTTAATTGATTTAGTCTGTTTTTTCCCCTTTAGAGAGAAGTTAGAGATCAACAGATCTTTTGTCAACGAGGTGGTCCAGTATATTAAACGGGTAAGAAGAATCAAGTTTATGTTCATTTCTTCTCTTCTTAAAGACACAGATTTGTGGTTATTGATCAGAAACACTGCCTTGCAAAACTAAATATAGCTTCCATCTTTATTGCTCATTATTTTTTCAGATCTTTTCTTTTCAAATATTGCTGGCTCTCAAACATTACCAACCATAGCTTTAAATGAGACTAAAATTATAATTTTTTTACATACATGAAGAATGCTATTAGGCCAATACTTCAGGACGTAGCTTAAAACTGGTTAGTTCTGGAAGAAAGTAGTTGAAGCTTCAAAGACTTGACTTAGAGAGAAGGTTTATGTTCTGTCTACGATAAATTATGGGTTTAGGATGGATGACTATTTAGTAGAGAATATTTGGGCAAAACTGGTGTAAACAAGAATGAGTAAAACTTTCTGTCTTTAGATATGCAGAATTATGGAGATATTCCCTAGACTTTCAAATATAACTATAGAAAACAGTGAAAGAGCTGAAACTGCCAAACATTTTGTTTGCAAAAATTGTACATTTGCAAAGCGCTTTAGGTAAAAGACCTTAAACTGTATGCTTACATTCATAGCTGGAAGATGCTCAAAGTAAAAGACAAGAAAGGCTACAAGAGAAGCACAAGGACGTCCGGCAGCAGATCTTGGATGAAAAGCCAAAGGTGAGTTTGCAACAGAGAATGCAGAGATATTTAATCATCAGGATACACTGGTCTGTTTACACAGGGAGAAGAATTAGCTGTTGATTTGTTTTTTGTTTTTTTGGTTTGTTTTACAAGGACACTAAATGGAACACACGTAAAAAAAAATAATGATTTTTTTTTTTACAAGTTAAATAAACCTGATTTGAAGATAAAGTTGTTTTTTTTTTTATCAATAAGGGAATTTCCAGCAATTCTAAGTTTTACAGAAAGATTGTTTGCTGGGCATAAACGTCATCCTTCCTTCTGTCCATCCATCCTTTTTAGGTTTTTTAAAAGATACTAGAATAGAATAATCCTAGAAACTCATGTTTTGTAGAACATTCATAATAGGTAAAGTAGAGGAAGCTACCTGTGTATAAATGTAGTATTTTTGCAGCATTCCTTTAACCCTAACCAATCTCTAAATTTAAAAGTTTAATGTTTTGGCCACTAGATGGCGACCTGAGCTACATTTATTTCCTGCTGTACTGTCGGTGCTGAAAATGACCTTTAGTGAGAACCCTACAATGTATTCCCAAACTCATTTTCTGGAACCATTTCTGGTCAGTTATGTTTTATGCCATGTTTTTAGTATCAGATTCTCTGTGAATGTTTTGTTGCCGACCTTCAATGTTGCTGTTAATATGTTTGCTAGAAGCTGGGTTATTGCTTTATAACACTCACTTCCTTGTAGCTGCACAGTCTATAGCCCTTGCCAAAAGCATTAAAGGCAATTAGTTCCTAATGCCTTCATGTTTATGTATTTACTCTGTGTGTGGCTTTATTACTCTTTTTTTGCACATAGAGTGGGCAGCATGTCGGTTTTAGTTTTGTTCCCAACCATGTCACTGTGACCTTCTTTGTAGGACAGTTGTACTTCTTCAGAACGTGGTAAGAATATCCCTGCATCCTGGTGTGGAGCACTAATTAAGCATAAGCGTGACATTAACAACACGTAAACAAGCTGGTCTGCTGTGTGACAACAGTTAAATTCCAACTACAGTCGGATTTTCCCTGCCAAACGTTGACCTAATGGCGTTTCTTCTATGAACTGTATTGTGAGTGATTACTGCAGCATTTATAGTGTAAATCACGGCATTGTTGCAGCATAAGGGCCTGCAGATTGGCCTGTGTATTGTGAGATCACACCTCAGCAGTGTGCTTGGATTCAGCGCCTCATGTTAATGATTCTTTTGGCAACATCCATCGTAACAACCGCTACTTTGGCATGAAAATAAGTCATATTTCAATTCTGTTCCCAGAATCCCTAATTTTCTGGAACCCTATACCCAAAACCTTTCAGATCCTAATAGGACACACATGAATCTACTGCAATTTATACTATTATGATGATAACAGTTTATTATATGCTGTTAGTTCATCTGCTTTGGGTAATTAAATCAGAATATTCAAATATAGATTCAAACCAAGCTATTATCTGATTACTTGAGGCCAAATCGAACTGTTTGTGTCTACAAGCAAAGCACTACGGGTTGTGAGAAAAAAGATCCCTTGAAATCTGAACATACAGCTCCTATAATAAAACATGGAGCTGGCAGCATTATACTGTCGGGTTAGTTTTTCTCAGTAGGGACAGGGAAGTTAGAGGTGAATACAGAGCAACTGATAGATTTCACCATCCAATCCATTAAGGCATATTCCCTGTATGTGTGGGGTACCCATGTTAACTCCCCCCGCAGGTATTCTGTAGCAAAAGTTGGTTGCAGCAAAAGTTGGTTCTGCAAAAATCCTGTGTCCTTTTTTAAGGACTCTGCAAATATGATAAAGGTAAAAGTGTAAAGGTGTAAAGGTCCTTTAACACAGCTCTGTAAATAGAATGAGGACAAACTGAGGTCAGACTGAACATCCATCCCAGAACGTGAGGCTTTTTAGTACTTTGGCATATTTTAAATTAGGCGTAGAGCAAAAATCAAAACCAGATTTTGACATTTTTCAAATTATTTCGAACACGAGTATCTTGTTTCTTCTAAACCTTTTTGGATTTATGTGTTTTAAGAAGTGGTTGATCTATTGTTATTATAGCCATGCTACCGCTGACTCCTGGCATGTTAAAGTGCCTCATTTGGACGGGAGAAGCTGTGATGTTATGCAGAGTACATTAACCACTTGAACTCATAAGTTAGTGTTTTTTCTTCCACTAAGAGAAGCTTAAATTCCAAATCTTCTACCGAAGACAGCTTTATAGCCTCCCACACTCAAAATGACAGCTTCTCATTTCTTTAAAACCACCTGGATTGGAGTGTGGGAGGTGAGGAGCAGAAATCTAGTCCAATAATTCACCCACAATCACTTGTCTATGACTTTCCATGAAAGTGAGCTAAAGAGGAATAACCTGTACTCTGGAAAGAAGAAAATGTTTGGATGATGTGGTCTTGGAGAACATTGTTCTTGTTATTGATTAACTCCCTGAAGCCAACTGTGAATGAGGCTAGTTAACTGCTCTTTGAATCAAGTTCCTGTGGTGACTATCCTAATCTTCCTATGAAGCTATTTTCAAAAGCGAGTCTTGATTTGTTATAAACTGTATGAATCAAAGGCACAATGGTCTAATCAACCCAATCTTGTACCTTTCTTCAGGGAGAGTAATTTCACCCTGTTAGCATTTTTTTCCCTACTGAATTGATTATCCATCACCTAACCATCTGTCTCAGACTGTTTTTAATCAAAAACTAGGCCATTGCAAATGTAATTCACCAGAGTCTGACTGTTCTAGTAATTGGTCATCTCTGCAGCTTTCGTGGAATGACAGTCATCAGCATGCAAAATGAGCAGGTGTCAGAGGACACAACTCTGGAGACGGTGAGCAAAGATATCCTGCAGTTATGTTAATGTGGAGCTCAGAAGCGTGACTGTCTCAGCCGCAGTGAAGGAAGCATTTCGTTCCCATAAACAGCTTCCTACACAGTTTGAAATAACCAGAAAAGTACAGACTTGAATTTAAATACATCACATATCAGTATAAGTATTGGAAATGAAAACAGCACAAATGTTTGTCTTTAAGTTCCTTATTTTGTTATCAGTTGTCTACCTCCTAATTAATTAAGTTAAATAAAAAGTTTGCTCCAATTAGACAACTTGGGCTTTATATATAAGATATTGATGATATTGCTCTGGGGTTTTCATTAAAGCATTTAAAAAAACTCAATGCTGCAAAACTATTGGACAAAAATATCAGTGTTTGAACCAAATTTGAGTGTGTAAAGGTAAGGGATGTTGAAGTTAAACATGTAGAGAACCTTTGGGCATGATGTTCCTGTAGAATGCTGTCATTAACTTTTCCTAATTTTTAAATATTTTCTTTGAATTCCTATGGCTTTAAAGTTCCTATGCAATGGCTGAAGTCCTTTTGTGTGA
>JAUZNJ010017995.1:4926-17352 GCA_034780135.1 Jordanella pulchra | reverse complement strand
TATATATATAAATATAATTACATTTTCAAAGCTCTTAACAGCTTTTTATAATTAAAGAAAATGATAAGATTACACGGGCAAACGTCAGAGCAGGCGTTGGCCCATTTTGTCAATCTACACTCACTAGTATCATAAAGTCATCCGATCAAAGGCCACCTGTGTTATCGCCAGTGGCAACATGGTTCATCTATCTGGGTGTCATAGTGTTGGGGGGTGGCCTGAGGACTTGGGAAACGGAAAGCTTACTGGGATGAAGGGCTTGTTGAGATGTGTTTGTGAGATGGAGAAGTTACAATGGAGGGGAGAAGGAGGTGGTTGGCCAAGGTACGACTCAACGCTGTATTGATGTTGCGTTCATTCAGGAAATGCTTAACAGACTTTTTTATGCACATGTAATAAAGGATTTCCATTCGGTAATGTACGAATAGCAAGACGTTACAGAACGCCATCTTTAAAAAAATCTACATCTAGTTTACTGGTGGAGCCATAAACTAAATGATATTGACCTCATTTCTGATCTTTAAATTTCTTTCTGTTGTTCATCTAGTCATGGAGTTTCTGTAAAAATCGTACAACTTTGTTCTTTAGAATTTCTTCTCATAATCCCATTATATCTCAGTGTTGTCAAGGAGATTCAAACAACACAAAGAGACCAGGGACTACTAGTTTACATTTTTTAACTCAGTGTGTGTGTGTGTGTGTGTGTGGGGGGGGGGGGGGGGTATCCTTAATACATTAAATAAAGGTTTAAAATAAACATACCTGAAGATGTCTCAGAATTTTAGGAATGAGCGATACTATAACTACTGTAAATATACATGTAATGTACAGAATATTCCAAACCATGTTTCTATTTTAGAGATGGGTTACACTAAACCTGCATTGCTGTCATTGAACTGAAAAAAAAAAATAATTATGAAAATGTTATAAAACTTTAACAGGTCAATGAATTCTAAAGGGCTTTATGCTGCTTAAGCAAAGTATACAACTTTTTGCCAAAAAATGGCGGTTTATCAAAACCATTAGTGACTTTCACCAGTGCTGTCTTAGTGCAATGATGAACTAAAAGCTGATTTAAACTCTTTTAATTATTTTCTCAAGAATTTTAGTTAAGAAATCAAAATTATAGACTTTTACTTGCTTAAAAATAATCTGATCAAGCAATGTTTAAATAAAAATGAACAAGGTTGTCAAATTCCACATGAAAAGCGACCTATACATCACTGAGGATTTGAAAAATGAAAGTCTTGCAAGCTCAACTAGTGTTAAATAAAAGAAACAAATAAGCAAATATTGTAACTTTTTCCTCAATGTTCTTTTCAGCAACAAGGATATGACACAAACGTTCCTTATTTTGCCCACTTAAATAAATTGGCTTGCCTTTGTTTTCTTTATTAAAAGTAACTGGATGTTTGTTGCTCTGTTTGCAATACATTTAAACTTAAATGCAAACACATGACTAATAAAAGGTAAATTTGTGTTTTGGACATTTCCCACCTTTAAAAAGCTTGAATTCGTTCATTCTTAAATTTGTTCATAAACAATGGCAAACTTATTTTAACCGTCATTGAATTGTGAATAAAGGCCACCTAAAATTCCTCTGAAGGCCACAATACATTCAGAAGGAATTAAATCAGCACCGCCCTCTGAACATCAACAGCACAGAAGCCAGGTGAAACATCTTGCACAAGGACACAATGACTGACAGACTTGAACTGGCAACCAGTCAGTTATAAGACAGACCCCTACCTCCTGAGCCACCACTGTCAACTTGCTTCCTGTCTAACTTGCTTAAGAATAACTTTGTTCACAACAAGTCCCTATGAAATTTGGAGGCTTGACTGAATGGACCCCTTATATCATGCTATGGTTAAATTAAAGAAGACTAAACGCTAATATAATTTATTCAGAATGACACAAACATGGGACTGCTGTATTGTTGCTGTTTGTCTATGTTGATGTGTGTCTGTCCCTATCAAATAAACTTAAATAGATTAATAAATAAATTAAACATGCAGCCCCCAGAAGGTCCCCCATTTCCCAAAATCGTTCTATAGGATTTATCCTAGAAGGACTGAAGATATCACATACTTTAGTTCTGCTGCAAACCAACAAGTCAGGACCCAAAAAAAAGAAAGAAAATATCCACTATCCTCATGTAATGGTGACTCAAAATTGACCAAATTCCTCTGGGTGAGATGGCATGTTCATTATACTCCAACCCCTCTTGTGATAGAAAACTACATTAGGAGGTTACGGGATATAGTTGGATGAGTCATGCTATGTTTGAACTAAGCTTCTGCATGCTGCCTGTTGGCTTCACAATTTGCTACTATACTGCCCTCTCGTGGCCATAATACATATTGCGCCACAAACTGTTTTAATAAGCCTGAGATATCTCAATGTCTGAGGTGAAAAAGATTTCCACGAACTCGCATAAAACGATGATTATGAAGTTTTTACATGTTGAAAAAATATATTTCTTTATATGTCTTAATTTTCACTTCCCCTTGCAATGGTACAGATGTTACGGTTTACTTGCTAATGAAAAATATTTATTCTGGAATTTAATTACCCAATGAAATCTGAGCTTTGCAGTTGTTTTTTCTTTAACTTTTAAATTTTATATTTCAAATTAAAACACAAGCTTTTTCTCTTTTTTAAAATTCATATTACTACTTATGTTGAATACCTTTCTGTATTTTTCTTTTCCTTTCAGTTTGTGTTTTTCTCAGCACTCATCTTCTTTACTGTCAACCTTTCTGGAGGGTTTTAAGCGTGCTCAGCTTGCGTACTGTATACCGTATGTGTTTATTCGCCCTATGTGGAGGGAACAGGCCTCCTAACCATTGGCCTCTGACAATTTTCTTTACACTGAGAAAATATGCTCTTGGATGATTGAAAAAATGGGAATAGCTAAACAGACTGCGGTCCAACAGATAAAGCCCCCCCCTCGTACTGCTACTGACACCTCTAAATACTACGACTCTCCTCTTGCGAATGCAGTCTTCTCCCAGCAAGACTCTCTGTAGTGTCCATAGAAACTTGGCCCGCTCTCAATGTGCCTCTGGATCTTTTTTTCTTAGTTAAACATTAAACTCTTACAAATTTGAACAAACAAATGTCTAACAGACTTAACTGTGCACAAACATGCACTGTTTGTGAGGTAGAGGGCCCACCCTGAAAGCTGTGTGTGACAGTATTGGTTCAGAGAATAAATTATCAAAAAAAGTTACATTTAAAAAAGAGTTTAGAAGCATTTGATGAGAATAAGTGCATTGTTGTGTAGGTCACTATGATGTGTCATCTGTTAGTGCTTGACTTATCAGAAAGGATGTACCTCTGAGATAAGCTGAGAACCAGGCGACTTTTGTTTTCAAAATCCATGAAGTGATAATCTGTAGACCCAAAGCATCAAGAAAGTGTTTTCTAGAAGATAGCATTGCTAACATGTCAAGTATAATTCAAGTGTGAACTGAAGTCAGTTAAACACTACAGAGTCAGTTTGTTGCATAAAAGTGTATTTCTTTCTTTTAGTTTCTTGTATCTTAAATAGCTTTTCCTTAAAAATCTCACTAGAAGTATTCAGTTTTTGGTCTGAATACACAGCCCACAGTACTTCAAAAACACAAACGCAGCCTTTTGAATTCAAGTCCTGAACAGCTGTGATATGTTGCTATAGTTCTTAACCCCGGTGACACTTGGTGGCGGGGTAAATAAGTTATACAACGCTCGTTTAGAGTGTGACATTTGAAGGTTGTTACCACCAGAGAATAAAAAGGCTTTTGAATTTTATTAAAGCACATAACACAACTATATATATAAAAGAACACCAAGGTACAATTCAGATATATGGAAAAACATTTAAGGTTAAACTGGCAAATTACTTGAATAACAAATAATAAGAAGTAAAGCTATATCTTCATTTTCTTGTTAGTACTAAGATTTCACCCCAGGAGTCCTGAAATTCAATTTTACAGAAATTTAAGAAATGTTGTGAGCTTGCTTTAAAAGACCTACAGTAACATTTAAATCTTTTTAAAACTAACTGATATGTTCCCACTTGCACGTATCATAAATACAATCAGATTTGTTAATTTTATCGCTGTGGAAGTGCTAAACTCAAGCTATGGAAATGAAAGACCGAATAAGTGGAAAGGGACAGGGGGCGGTGCCTGGAGGAAAGAGTTTTAAGTGTGTGTGTGTGTGTGTGTGTGTGTGTGTGTGGCGGAGTGTAGGAGTTTATGGGGACGACAGGAACAGGAGGAGGGGAATGCCACCCACTAAGCCAGTTGTGGAGAAGTTCTGGGGGTTGGGCTGCCCACAGGAAACAGTTGTGGCTCCGTCCCAGGCCTCACACCAAGCAGCCCAGGGCCACCCAGTCGCCAGCAGACAGACCCACCAAATGGCCCGGACAGTCAACCGACAGGGATTTATTTATTTTTCATCCCTTGGTGGCGGCGGGAAAATTGCTTATAGCACAAGCTGTTTATTAGAACTTTGATTTGTCATGTGTCAGCGTTTGCTTGAGGGGGAATGTGTATACACAAGTCAGGCTTGTGTATAGTAGAGTTAGTAGGCTTGGAGGCTGAGAGGGTGTGGAGCAAAGAAGCTTCTGAAGGGGGGGTCCCACCCTGAAGGCAAGGGCTGAACTGCAGTTTGGGTCATTCTCCAGCTGTCCGTGCTTGTTGATGTCACAAGGGACCGGTTTGCAGAAGGTGTGGGAAGAGGGAGACAGCATGTGGACAAATACAGGATTCCTGTTTTCACATGGATGAAATGCAGTATGGCCAAATGGACGAGCATTTAGAAAAGATTTGGACACAACAATAGGGTGTCGCTTAAAAAATCAGAGACAGCAGTTTGGATCTTAAAAGGTTGATTAGGTTTTAGAAAAAGCAGTTGTAACATTAAAAAGAAGATAATTTTTAATAATCTTGGAAAGTTAAATGTCTCCAATGACTCCTGGGAAAATATTGGCTAAATTGTTTTTTTTTTTAGGTTTTTTCAGCATTAGTGGCTTGTTTTTCTGACAGTAGGCTGACAGGAAAGGGGGTATGAGAGAGAGACATGCGGGAAAGGACCACAAGCCAGATTCGAACCCAGGCCGCCTGCCATACCATATTCATTTTAGAAACCTTTAAAACCATAAAAGCTGACAAAGTGCTGCACAAAATACACATATGTAAAATTAAATATATATGCATAAAACACACTATAAAGGATGGATGTCCCAGTCTGATATTGATATGGGATAGCAGTCCGCTACCAGTCAGAAAATGATCAGCCTTCATCTAAAATCCTTAATATCAGCATGCTGATATTATGCATCTATTTAAACTTAATGTAAGCCTTTGTTTAATAACACATGGGTCAGTTGTTCTTATAACTGTTGTTGTTGATTATTGTTCTTTGTTTGAGTAATGTCACCGATCAAGTCTTTTCTAACAATAACGCTTTTAAACTACAAAGTAGGTAAAAAAAAAAAGTATAGGATTTATGCTGATATCGTATCAGGTCATTGTCAGTATCGGTCAAAACTCAAAGCTACAATATTGGCATCATATTAGACATCAAAAAGTTATATGGGGTCATCCCCATTATAAAAAAAACTCCAAAAAGAAACAAAGCAATAAGTGCAGTTTAAATACAGGTATTTAAACTCACTTCATTGAATGTATCACGTGTGTAAAGTAATCAGTTATCAATCTTGCAGCAGATATCACTGTTATTTTGGGGGAAGATACAAAATATGTCTAATCTTACTCTGTAAAATCTAAATCCAGCTGCACCCACAATGTGGAATGCAGTGTCTTATGTTTCAAGAAGCTGGACCCATTTGGGCTGGAGTGTTTTTAAAGCAAGAAGTTCTTAGTATGAGTGGAAGTTTTATTAGTGTTTTGTATTCTGTGGCTTATGGTACATTTTTGAATGTGATATTGGGTTATTTTCTTCTAAAGCACTTTGTGACAGCGTTAGAGGAAGTTAAACATCAATAATCTTGCTATGGTTAATCTACTTTAAACAGCAGTCTAATATTCTTATATACATTATAGTTGTATGCGCTTGCTATTTAATATCTGTATATAACTTGGATAATAGATCAACATACAGCAAATTAGACACTATAACATTTTTTGTTCTTTTTTTTGTTTTGTCTCTTTTGGTTGCTTGGTTAGAAGCTTTGTAATGATTTTAAACAAATATACTTAAACCTTATATTTTCCTGGTTTTAGTTAGGGTAAAATATGAATAATGACACAAATGTTTATTTTTTCTGGTATTTCTGATGCTGACTAAAAACCATTAAACAAACAAACTACAGCTATTCCTAAACCTAACACTTCATTCCATCTAGTACTGTGGTTACCGCGCCATTAAATATACATTAACAGAAGATGTTTTCATTTGTATGTGTGGCTGCAGAACCAGGTCCAACTCCTTTTCTTCCACTAATCATCCTGAAACATATGATTTTAAAAGTAACAAAGCACTTTTCATTTGCTCTCTGGGGTGGAGGGCTGCAAATAAAATAGAAGTGAAATAGGACTGAAGCCTACAAATATCCTCCCCAATGAGATGATTTTCAAAACAATGTGACCAAACTTGATTGTCTGAAAGTATAAAAGTATAACTATTTTTTTTACCTTTTATTTTTTTTAACAGTGCACTTTAGCTGCAAAAAATATGGCATCTTATGTAGTTTGCATTAAGGAGAAAAAAACTAACAAATACCGCTCTTTTAGCTATTCAACATAAAAATATGTTTATGTTGGCTGGAAAACAAAATCCCAAAACTTTGAACATCTCACAGAATCTTCAGTCCTTCATCTTAAAACGGAAAAGTTGTGGTAAGACTAGAACGGCCACCCACACAAAATGATAGGCTGAAGAAGAAAAAAACATTAATGACAGAATCTTCCAGAACAATTATAAAAGGAAGGAGAATATGCTGACAGGACAATGTTCAGTTTTGAACTGTACAAAATTGGAAAAACATTTGTGGTGGAAGAGCAACGCTGCATCAGTAGAGCCATTGTAAAATGTGTGGTGGAGGCAGGATTATGCTGTGGGATTGTTTTTTTCTCAGGTAAAGTTATGAAAAGTTTGTTAAAGCTAAATATGGAACAATTCTGGAAAATAACCTTTTTAAAATATGTAGCAAAAGACTTAAAACTAAGATGAACGTTCTGCTGAACTGCTGGGTACTGATATTGCTTCTGGTTCCACCAGAGTAGAAATGTTCTTTTCCAAGTTCTACACTGACATACATTAAAAAAATTAGAGCAATATGGTTTAAACTTCGTGAGCTGGTAGCATTATGCATTGAATATCAGAATACACAGAGGTTACCATACAATACCAAGTTATTTATTATTTATAACACTTGAAAAACAACATAGGAGCTGATAGATGTGCTGCACAAATAAAATCAAGCACAAAATCATGTATATTCATAAATCACACAATAATGAAACCAGAAAAAATACAAAAGAAAACAAAAAGTACAAATGAAACACATAAAAAATCACTCTGGGTTAAATGTGTTTTTTTCAGATGCATTTTAAAAGCATCAAGAGATAGTTCAATTTACTCAGCTAATATACTAAATTCATATAATGCTTTTCACGACCTCTGGAAACTCTTTATACTGGAGCCACATCCACCCAGTGGTTCCGCTGTACATTAATACCTTGATACACATTGGGTCAGTTTTGCCAAGGGGCACGTCCCACATGTAGCAGGAAGAATCTATTTAAATGATTTAGTGGTAAAAACAAATCCATCTAGTAGTATTTTTTTATAGCACCATACTTCTAACTTCGACGGGAGTAATGTTATACTGAAGTAACACCACTTAAGAACAATTTTTAGTTCTTGTTTGCACTTCAAGTCATTGTACTGACTGAAAATTAAACACATTTTAACCAAAAATACACCAAACACAGACACAACCCAAAGGTTTATGAGCAAATGAGAGATGTTGTCATTCCCTGATTTAGAGTCAGACTTCAGAGGTACAGTAAATGATGCTCTCTGTAAGCAACCAACAAAGATTTTTAACTGTGCCAGACCTAAGTTTTTGTTTGCTCTGCATTTTTTCTTTCCACAAGGTACATTAGAAGCACCAAATAAGTTTAATAAGTAGATTTTATCATGATACATACAGTGTATTATGTTAGATTTAAATGGCATCCTCATACAAGGACACTGCGATTATCTTTCTTAGTGACAATAGAGGAAAAGACAGTTTATTTCAGACTGCAGACTCTAAGCTATAAACCAAATGAGTTAAATTATTTATCGAACTAGCATGGCTACCATGTGATAAAAAATAAATAAATAAAAAAAATTGCAAAAAAAAACCCCAACAAAATAAGAAATCTCCTCTTTCACAACAGTACTGTGGCTTTCATGAAACTAAGCAGTGCTTAGACCTGTGTTCATCAGAGCCAAATGTGGATTTGTAAACTCTAAGGTCTGTCCTTCCAGAACAGTTCTACTTGTCTTTGAAAAATGTCCAAAGTGCAGTTGTCCATCTCAAGGCCAAAGCATAGCTTTTCATACATTTTAATGTACCAATATTCTCACAAGTGCTCTGTCTAGACCAACATTGTAGTTCAGTACAATGAAATTTAAAAAAAGTTTATTTTAAGTATATTTTTCCGTGACCTTTACTGACAAGAGATGTTAAAGCTTTTTGATTGACTCCCCACCATCTTGTTTCACAAAAATGACTGTCATGTTGTCATGATACCACTAGAAGGTGCACATAGTTTCTACTATGAAGCCAACAGGTCAAAATTGGAATATATACCATAATGCATAGTGTGATGTCCTCAACTTTGCTATTTCTTTGAGAACGTTATAAAGAAACATAGATAAATTTTGTACAGCATCACTTTTTATGTTGGTACTTAAAAGCCCTGTATCACAGCTGCACTTCCATTACAAATGTACTGAAACCTTCATTCATATTCTAATAATGTTGAAAAAAGATCATTTTGCATGTTTGGCATTTCCATGTAATAAGAACTGTAATTAAAATCCCAAATGAATAAGCTTGTTCTTATAATAATAATTTGCTAAATTTGATGGTCAACAGAAACACACTACTTGTACTCTGCATATTTTGGTTACAAATAAGCAAAAATTAAATTTGCTTATTTGTAAATATTAATATTAAATTCTTTTGAGTACCACTACAGGCATCCGAAGTATAAGAACCAGCAGCGAAAGGAATTTCAAACAATACTGATTCATAAAGGCCAAAAAGACACTCACTTCACACTTTTCAGATTTTTTTTGTAGCATTTTAGTAACCTAAGTAAATCTTCAAAAATATTTAAAATGTTATGGTCCAACTAAAATCCATGATTGGTATAAAGATTTTTGAAAAGCACTAAAAAAAATACATAATGCATTTCTTTAAAAACATTTAAACAAAGTCATAAGCTATCAAAAATATTTGTCACATATATTAAACAAATAGATTATTTTTACAAATCAGCAATTCAAAGTTTAATGAGTTCACAGGCGCAGGTCTTTTCAAAACAATCACCTGCTTAAAAAATATACCTTTATTGTCAGGGTTAGATTTTGACAGTGGTGGGTAGTAGCTTGCTACATTTATTCAGTTATATTCACTTGGGTAACGTTTTTTTTTTTTAAGAAAAGTAACTTCCAAGAGGAGTTTTACAACTTTGTATGTTTTACTTTTACTTTTATTTGAGTAAAAATATACTAAAGTATTACTACTCTTACTTAAGTAATATTTCTTGCTGGTCCATCCACCATGAGTAACTTCAAATATGCACCATTGATTTCTTCTAATTTGTACTCAAAGCTTATTGGTTAAATGTTATTTTCCATCAGCTGAGTCTGTCATGTCATTTGACAGTTGAGTGAAAATATATTGAACAGTATACTTCAACTGAACCTTTTCTACATTCTGTGACTATTGATTTTTTTAGGTTTTACAATTGAAAATTTTATTTTGAAAGTTGTTCATAACATCTAATTTTTTATTGCATGATTACTATTTGTTAAATGTTTATCTTTATCTTATTCTTTAAAACACCAGAATTTTCATACCCCTTAATATTTGGTTCAATTTGACATAATTTTATAAAATATTAAATCAATTGTTATGATCATGGGTAGCAAGTAGATATGTTACTCAGTACTTGAGTAGCCTTTTTATCAAATACTTTTTTACTCTTACTTGAGTAATTTCTTTAAAGGCTGCTTTTAGTAATATCTGATGAACTTATATGATGAAGTAGTGCTACTCTGATTTAAGTACAAGTTTTGGGTACTCTACCCACGTCTGGATTTTACACGGTTTACGTTTCAGATAGAGATAGAGCAGTTGTTACATCTTCTATCGGAGTAACTTTCAAAGAATCTGGCAGATGGCGCTCTAACCATCTTTGTCATTTTTCAAAACAGCAGTAGAAGGAGAAGTGTCTAACGTTATAAACCAATCAGACCTTCGCGCAGCAGGAAATGATGCACATTTGAATCTTTGGCGGTGTCGTGTTTAGTCGCAGGTGAGTTAGATTTCTCTTTACAGTCACTGCACGAAAGGGGAATATTATACATAGAATAATATTAACTTCATGAGAGGGAAGTTATATGTTTAAAGACGGAAGCCGGGGAGTTCTCTAGCTAGCGTTTTATACCATTACGAGCTTATTAGCCCAAAGGCTAACGCTGATTTATTGAGATATATATACATATATATATTTCTGCTTTGTATTTTGCTGAATCGAGAAGAAACGGAAATGGACACAAATTTGGCCAGACTTTTAGTGGGGCTGTCTGTTCAGATCAGCCGCAGTGATGGTGAGTTCGTGTATTTGTTTCCTTTGTGTTCTCTCTATATTTTTTTCATATTAGCCAAACCCCAGCTTTTAGCTTCACATTGATTTATCTTTGTTTTCCTCAGGTCGAGTCCATTCGGCCATCATAAAATCCGTTGATCCCTCCAAATCTACTGTAATGGTCGAGTGGACGGAGAGGAAAATATGCCGTGGGAAGGAGGTTGGTGCACAAAACATATTTGGAAAACAAAACGATAAAAATCACTTCATGAAGAGCAAACTTAAAGAAACACAACAATAAGACCAAGCAGAAATGTAAGGATTTCAATTGAAGATAAAAACAGCTTCTGAATTTTCTCAATGCTCTTCGATCAACAACAAATCACAAGCTTGTTTAAAAATAATTATGGTAACTTATGTTAAGAAGAAGAATCATATTTGCATTGGGATTATGCAGAAATGCGAATAACAAAACAGGTTTCTTATTGTCTTCCTTGCTGTTTAATTAAAAGTACTTAACTACTCAAGTAAAAGTTGTTTTAAAAAAGTAGCACTCCCTCTCTCATTTACTGACACCCCTGGTGTGAAATGTGTTAAAACATTTTCCCCAAAACATAGAGCCTAGCTTAGTGGCTGTATTAGTATTATGCCTGTTAGAGTGGGGACCTTTTTGAAAACTTTTGGATTATTTGGGGAAAATGTGACACATAGACTATTTATCTTGACCACTAATGAAAATTGGACATGGAAGTGTGATTTCAGTAAGATGGTTGTTGATATAAAAACAAAAATTCTTTAAATGTAAGAAAATAGATTTTCTCCTAAACTTTCTCACATCTTACCCATAACGTATTAGCGGTCATTACTAGGGTTCACATGAAACATTTCAGTTTAAGCGGTATTATGACAATTGATAAAAAAGATAAAATTCAAAGCATCCCAATATTTCTTTTTTTTGAATATTCAGTATTTTATTTTTATTGCATTTAAAATGTCCCACAAACTTTTTTTTGAAGGGTTTGATATTTCGCCATCCTGCGTGACAATCCAAAACACGGCCTAATCCACAAAGCAATAGTTTAGCAGACGAAACACAAGGATCTTTGCGTACAGCTAAAAATATGAGTGACTATAAGGATGGAAGACAAGCGACTATGTGGAAAGGAATTCTTTTTTTAATCCCTTTTTTTTTTTTTTCTCCAAGCGTGTGGGATAATACAGATCAGTTAATGTTTTAATTAAAAAAAAAAATCTTTTCTTTGAAAAAAATATTTTATAAGTAATAAACTGTTTGTTACATTATTGCTCCATTAAAGTTGTTTTATTGTTTAGAGCTGGTAATTAAGAGTGAATACAGGCTGTGGTTCGTTTGTGTGACTTTAAAATAAGTTCATAGATCGCCTGTTTCAAATTGCTGTTTTTTCTGGACCCTAAAGTTAAACACAACACCTGTTTTCTCAAAGTGAACTGTGAAGATATGACAGATGAGCTTTCTACTGCTTTGTATCAAGGACTGTTAACATGAGCTTTTTGCTAAACATCTCTCCCTGTTTTGATTTTTCTTTAAAGCCGTTATCAACATCTAGGCTTCTGTTTATAT
>JAUZNJ010017984.1:0-17352 GCA_034780135.1 Jordanella pulchra | reverse complement strand
AATAACACTCCAAAAGTAATCATGTCTCTAGTGATAGATTCAGGAAGAACAATTTTTGAGTTGATCCACCTTTCTAAATGATTCCAAAATGTTTTAGTTTGTTTGCATTCATCAGTAAGTTGCTTACCAACACAAAAAAACAAGAGGAAGAAGACCTCATTCACGTTTCCATGGCACGCTGCTAAGCTGTGTGCAGGTTGTTCGTTTGCTAGCAGAAAAAGAACCGCCATAATTTCCTCACCACGCTAACGGACTCGGCCTCTGACCTCATGCCAGCGCTATTGCGCCACATAAATATCGATGTTTTCAGATATTTTCCTCACCAGGACTGCCTAAAATTAATACATGAGGTGAGAAAATTTGAAAGGGAACGGCAATTCAAATTATTTTTGACCTAATTTTAATGTTACAGTGGTTTGCTAGGCGTGTCCACTATTTTTTTATCAGCTTTTTAGAAAATCCAGCAATACTGTTTTTATTCAGCATTTCATTTTTTAGGAATTTATTACTCTGAGTGTGTAAAATTAGCTAATTAGACGACATATTCAGCTGTAACTTTTTATGCAAGGTGGTGGTGCAGGCCTTTAGCATCACTGCTAGTCAAACCTCTCAGTTCTCACTCTTGACCAACTGACACTGCACCACACTCTGAATTTCTATCTAAAAATATTTTACACATACTGTTATGCGCATGGATTGATACTGCAGTTAACCATGTCAGCAGATACACTAAGCTGAGCACTCAGGGAGAGGAGGAACTGGCTTCTGCTGAGTCTATTCAGTCAATGTTGTTAGAAGATTTTGGGAAGCCACACCCCCCATGTTGAGCAGTATGTGGTAAAACAGCTTATGATCTTGTTACTGTCATTTCTAGCCCAGGTCTCTTTTGTAGTTCCAGTTGTTTACAAGTGTATTCCCTTTGTTTTGTTTTTCTTTCTAAACAGAAGACGGGCTGCTAGTTCAAAGTGAAACCTTCTTCGTCAACCTGAGGGGTCATGGTGATCATCTGGTTTCCCTAAACATCCACCATGTCTGAATGAGACTCGCCTGCTTCAGTCGAGTCGCACCTTGAGATTCAATGAGAGGAACCAGTGATTCTGTTTACAATAGTGTGTCAGAAAATTCAAATATTAATCAGGCTCATTGTCCAGAGGAGCTGTTCCATGCAATAAATGAATATTCCTAGAAATTGGAATTAAATGTATTGGTTTAAAAAATGTATTTTTAAGCTGTCTAATTTGATGGTTTGAAAATGAATTAATTTGCCTTAAAGTCTTGTCTTGAAAATAAATTTGACTAATTCCATTCCACGTCTATGATATAAAATTTGAACAATTCTGTTTTGTGTTTCACATCAGAATTTATGCAAAGCTAATAATCACAGGTTCCCTGACCTACTTGTAATATCTAGTTGAACATTTCTTATGACATTTTGAATGGGAAGCAGTTCTGTTTTATAAAGTCATTTGAAATCAATTAATGATTATAACCAGAATGGTCAGAAATGTTCCACTGCTGAAGCTCAGAACGCCATAAGATCATTTAACCTGAAGTCCCACATAAATTTGGGAATCAGTTTAATTAGCTGATTTCACAAGTGAAACAGAAAAAAACAAAACTTAAATTAAAAATGACATGCAACGGGTGTGCAGGTGTGCAGGTGGCGCAGTGGCCTAGTCCTCGACGTGGGCGACCCAGGTTCAAATCCGGCTTGTGGTCCTTTCCCGCATGTCTCTCCCCTGCTCTCATACCCCCTTTCCTGTCAGCCTACTGTCAGAAAAATGAGCCACTAGTGCCGTAAAAAGCTCAAAAAAAAAAAAAGACATGCAACTGAGATTAAATTTGTACAATCTTATATTGAAAACATCAACACTAAATTTTAAAACCTAAAACACAGTTTTGATCAATTTTCAAATGAAAGGACTTCTTTTCAATTTATGTAATTCTAGATGCAGTTTGAGCTGATCCAATTGTTCCTGCCCATTAACAAACATAAAACATAGATATAGCAGGGTCTACACCTTTTTAGCGACTTATTTGAGTTGTGATCTTAAAATCCACAGAAAAATTAGACTGGGATAAGTTGTTTTACAACTAGAATGATTGAGTTTTGGTTTATTTTGGTGTCTATCCCACCACTTTGAATAGATTTAAGACCTGGTAGCTTAACTCTTTAAGAAATAATTTTTTTAAGTAATTTTAACATGTTTTGTTTGTCTTTGTACATTTTTTGCGTGTACTATATTGATGTCCTTTTTTTTCCTTCTGCAGGGTGAATCCTTGCAGTCCAAAATGGAAACCCAGTGGGCAGCTGTTTGACTTCTCCAGCAGAACTTGTATCTTGGATGCTTTGTGCATTGAAACCCCACCTTTCTGTCTGAGGACTTTCTTCAACTGAGGCCAGACTCTGTGACTTTATTTCTCTTGATCAGAGACGGGCAGGTGACCATTTTCAATGTTTGTTTGTTTCACCATAATCGGCCATACATCTATATGGACGCTACATTGTCAACATTTATGCAGATTTGTGAACATGTAGACAATTATTGATCGGTACTGTCTGTTTCACCAATGTTATTTACAATTATTAATTTTCAGTCATTATCACCTTGGTTACCGGTAGATGTGGGCATGTTTGTTGCTAATGTAAATTTTACACCAAGGGACTTTTTCCTCCAGATGTAATGTTCTGTAATTTTAGCGGTAAAGTACTGGCAGCTCTGGTTGCCAGGAATTTACTGTAAAATTGAAGTGGTCAAAATAAAATTTTGTGATGAGTTTTATGAATTTACTGTGTTTTCTTTTGTTGGGCTACCTCTTGAAAAGATTTACCTGTGTTCCATTTTTTTAAGTTTAACCATAATAAGGTTTATCCAACATTGTTAAATTAACAGCAAATTACTACTTACTTATTACTGTAAAAAGGACCATAATGTATGTGTTATTTTAAAGCTCATAAATGTTAAAATTAATGGAAAGTGTAATTTTTGTAAGCTTTTTTTTTTACAGGAAATTACAGTATAAGGGTTTATTGTATTTGTTTTTTTTCTACAATTATTTACTGTAAAAAAAAAAAAATCTTTTCAACAGTGAAATTTAAAGTTACCAAACTGATGCGCCGTTTTTTCTTATAAGGTTTCCACTTTTTATTTACGGTAAATTTCTGGCAACCACAGCTGCCGGTAGTGTAGAGCTATTTTTTAATAGTTTTTAGAGACATAAATGTTTACACCCCTCCTAAAGTTTAGCTCTCATTTGGGAACAGTAGTCTTTATCTGAAAGTAGTCTGATAGGAAATTGGATTAAGAGAGACGTAGGAAGACATGCAGCAAAGGTCAGGAGGCTGGGACTCAAAGCCATGGCGGCCACATTAACAGAGGGGAAGGTACCCAGAAACTTCCCTCAAGTCAGAGTAAAAAGTAGCCATCTAAGAAATTACTCGAGTAAGAGTAAGGTATTTGGTAAAAATGCTACTCAAGTACTGACTGTAACACATTATGTAATAAAGACAGACCAAAATGGAAAGTTATGTGCAAATTCTGGTATTTTAAAAAATATAAAATAATTAAAACAAATGAAAAATAACAATTGTAGGTAAAAGAAACACTTGACCAAAACAATTTCCTTTTTCCATAACTTATGAAACCGGTACATCCAGTGACAATATTTAATCCTTTCTGTATATTTTGCGTCAAAACGTCATGTTAGGTTTACGTAAAATTCTGCACAACAAAAGACCTCTTAATTTGACAAACATGAGCTGTTGGTGCGCATTAACTGCATGGAGTTGTTCATTTAGTGAAGTTACTCAAGATGGATGGAGAAGCCAAACACTTTACTCAAGTAAGAGTACCAATATTTCATTAAGGTAAGGTGAGTTTGTTTTATACCGCAGCAAAATTCAGTTCAAATAAATTCAAAGTGTTTTACATATATTAAGCAATAAAATAGAAGAAAATTAAAAACTGAATAAAAGTAAAACATGAGTATAACAAAACAGTTGGACCACAAACTCCAATTAATTGTACCACAGTTAACAGTTTAACTTCAACACTCAAGGGCAACTCTAAACAAATGTTTTTTGGGGTTTTTTTTCCGGATAAATGCAGCATAGGAACTGAATGCTGCTTCCTTATGTTGGGTTCTGGATCTGGGTTTACAGAGTAGGCTTGGACTAGAAGACCTGAATGGTCTGAAAGAGTTTGACACAGGCAACAAATATGTATTAAGATGCTGATCCATTCAGGGATTTATAGACTAACAGATTAAGATATTACTTAGTAAAAATAAAAAGTAAATGTAACCTGTTACTACCCACCTCTGGTGCTTTATCCTCTGTGCCATCCGAGGCTCTTTTTGAGGGAAATGCTTCTGAACCTGAAAAAATACCATTTATACCTTTTTCTTTTCTGCTGTAAGAGTTTAAGGATGTCAGGACTTATTTGGATATATTACAGTACTTAGTGAGATAAGGCTGTCGGTCTGGTGTGATACTGGAAGTAATGTCAATAGAATATCTGATCAAACAGACGTTTTTTAGGATAAAGGTGTAAAAAAATCAATGGTTGTGAAAAAGTGAATGAAGACACTCAAGTGACATTTTATTCAGTGCCTTTGATGATTAACTGGGTTTTAAAACACGAATAAGGTTAGGTCAATGACAAGTTTTTGTTTGTTTGTTTTTTGTGTGTATTTTTGCATTTGTCCTTTTGTGAGTGATGCACATAAATTTGGGAGATATATTCTGTGATTATGAGCTGAAGCCATTGAAAACTGTATCATAGCAAAACCCCGCCCCCTGGTGGAAATGATACGAAAGTATCCTCTCTACAGCTTTATAAAAAAAGCTAAGCTGTCAAAGGCATTTTCAATGAAATTAAAAAATATATGTTGATTCCAAACAGAAATAAAATTTTGAAGCCTTTTTTTCAAAGAGTTGTTATAAATGTTTATAGTTTCAGGCAGATGTGGGTAGTAACTAGTAACATTCACTCAGTTTACTTGTTTACTTGGGTAACTTCTTGAAAAAAATTTACTTTTAGGAGTAGTTTTACAGCATTGTACTTTTACTTTAGTAAAAATATTTTATAGTTTTACTTCTTTAACTTGAGTAAAACTTCTGGCAACTCCATCCATCTTGAGTAACTCCACAGTGAAAACAAGCTTGTTTTAAACAAATATGCACCATTGAGAGATATACATTCTTCTTTTTGGTACTCAAGGCTTATTGGTTAAATGTTATTATCCATCACTGAGTCTGCCCTGTCATTTAGAGGTTGAGTGAAAATGCAGTAAACAGTATACTGTAATTTAACCCATTCTTACATACTGTGACTATTGATTTTTTTAAGTTTTATATGGCTAGTAAGAATAAGTAACTCTGTACTTGAGTAGCATTTTTACAAATTACTTTTTTCTATAACTTTAGTCATTTTTAAAGGCTATTTTTTACTTTTACATGAGTAAAAATATGTTGAAGTAGTGCTACTTTTACTGAAGTATGATTTTGGGTACTCTACCCACCTCTGGCTGTAGGCAGGAAGGATCTTCTATAGGAACCTGTCTTGTACTGGATCTCAAGAAGCTTTTTAACTAAAGATGCTGTTTCTGTTCAACAGTCTTCTTAAGAGGAGGCTGCTGTCCATAATGTTTTTGATTTCATGCAGAATGCTCTGTGAAATCATCTTCAGATGTTCTAGAGGAGTTCCAAGAACAAGCTTCTTCATCAACTTGTTGAGCTCTTTTGAGTCATTTGCTCTCAAGCTGTAACTGATAGAGGACATACAGCACAATGCAACCAATGAAGGACCTAAACATCCTTAAGAAATACAGTCTCTTCTTTTCCTTGTAGACGCTTCACATATATACTGTATCATATCAACAAAATCTATCTTCATCGGCTCACAAAGTGAGAAGAAGCTCATTATTCAATTCGAACTCGTGCAACTAAGTAAGAAGAATAATAAAAAAACTTTTGCCAAATTGTCTTAGGACTAACATTGCGTGAAGTTGAGAGCCGTCAACCACTTGGTGGCGCAATAGAACAGTGGAATGAATCCCACCAATTCTAGATGATCATATTTCTTTGGGGGTAAAACAACTACAATTTTTCAATAAGGTATAGCATACAGTTAAGTTAAATATTGAAATTTTTGCACAAAACTAAATCGAGTTTTTTAAGATATAACTTCAATTCTGGACTAAATATCTTCAACCAGCCATTTAATAATTGGGGATTTTTTTCTTTTAATATGCAGCTAAGCTCAATGTTAGAAATATCCCTAACAAATTTAAATTTAAATTATTCTTGTTTATTCTGACTAGAGAGCACATGGATACTAACTGATAACTGATGCAAATCATGAAAGTCTATGGTGCTACGTAACTGCAAAAGTCTCCACTGATGAAGTCTCTTGGATGAGAGGTGAAACGTCTTCAAGAAAACTACACGTCCAGTTGCCTAAACTGAACTTTCCCAAGTTGACCATGACCTGGATGACTTAGAACCTTCACCGATATGATAACTGCAAATAGACTATCCTGTTCTAGAGCATCCTAGTTACCCTGATTAACTGGAGCTGCTGTTATCACCTCAACGGGTGAAGCACAGTAGTCCTCTGCATCTCATTTGGGAGACTATTCAGAAAGTGAAACTTAATGGTAGTAGCCTTGTGTTGCGTTGCTTTTCTTCAGCAGGGTTATGGAAGCTGATCAGACTTGATAGAAAAGTGGTTAGAGATAAAAGGTGGAAAACCTGTTGGAGGTGGCAAAACATTAGGATCTGGAAGAGGGGGTTCACCCTGTTACGGTGAATTTTAAAGGTCTTCCACCGATCCTTAGCAAGTACAAATCTGAAAGGGGAGGTGTGCACTTGTGTTCAGCACTTACTGGTGGTAAATTCAATTATTTTTAAAAATGAAATCTTTAGTTTTGGAATTGAAACTATGGTTGTCTCTTACGTTAAATCCCTATGAATATGGAGACAGCTATGTAGCTGTACATTGACAAAGCATGAAGATACTTCAAGGCCTTTAGTTTTTAGAATATCTTCACAAGATTTTAATTTTAAACCTCAGTAGATCTTAAAATTAAAAGATATCTTTCTTTCATTTTTTTAAAGCATACCTTTCTGGATTTCTGACTTTTGAATCCTTTCTGATAGCAGCAGACACAAACTCTTTGCCCAATCCTGCTGTGTTGTGCAGCCTAACCTGCTGGGAGGACCCCTGCCAGCCAAACCACCCCTTCCTGCTGTAGCTGCTATTTGGCATTTTAAAATGGGTGGAGTTCAAAACAAAGCTAAGCAGCTGGAGCCACAGAATAATGTCAGCCTGTAGGGAGGGGAGCAGTGCAGCCTGGGTCAGCCACATCAAATAGGGATATGTCACAGGAAGTCCTCCTGAGCAGGACATTTCCACTGCTCCCCTGCATGTAGATGCACCTGTAGAGACAATGTCAAGGTGTGTGTGTGTGTCTGAATTCATCAGAGACATAGTTAACATCTATTAGAATCATAGTTCTAGCTGTAGTGGACAGATTATGTGTTGTTTGATGATTATAACTACACTATTATGAAGGTAAAATGAAAATACAGGCTAAAATTGTCACTTAAACCCATCATGACAAAAATAAGTATAAGCATATCAAGCATCAAGCTCCTCCTATATTTTCCTTTTGGAAGCATCAATGGGAAGAATTTAAGTTGATAAAACCAAAGAACCACAGATTCTAACACCTCTGGGCTCATAACTCCACATATTGCTTTCTCTGTGATCAACATAAAAAGGTGAGCCATTAAATTTGAAGGCTTGATCCAAATACAGCAAATCAGCTACAGTGACTTTCCTCTGGCCATTAGACTACTCTGTGCCAAATAACCGTGTCCCTCATCCCATAATAATTATTTTATAGTTTATACAATTTTCCAAATACACAGTTACTCTTACACTTTTTAATTTTTTTCCTTTGCACTAGTTTGTATATATGAATATACACCAATAGTTTAAAGTATCTATTAACAGGCTACTGCTTCCTAAATTTAAATTTTGTGTACTTTGGTTGCCAAGCAACAACATTTTGCTGCCAGATTCACTGTTGGGTTTTTGCGCAATGACTATTGAAAGAAAGCATGAAGTCTAAGTCTTACTAAAGTAAGACTGAGATGAAGATGGAGAAAATAGTTTAGCCAAGTTTCACCACAAACGTCAATGCTGGTTAATCCAACACTAAGTGGGGAAGATGAATAGTTTTCTACCTTCAAAAGATTTGATGAACATCTGGGAAAGGTGGTCAAATCATTTTTGCCACAGATTCCCATTTGGACTTGGTCTGTACTTTGATCCATTTTAACACATGCATTTAATTTGAATGCACCTTGCTGCTGTTGTTCAAGATCGCTGTCCTGCTCTGCAGTGCATCCCTTCCCCAGTCTCAAGTCATTTGCAGCGTTAAACAAGATTTCTTTGAAGATTGGCCATTTAAGCAGTTATGCTTAATTATGGGGTCAGCTCTAATTCTACCTCCAGTTCAATGACATTCACAAGTTATGAGGATTTAAAGACAGCGTGAGTAATGGCATATTGTCCTCCTGTTTTTCACTTTGATGCAACCTAAAGGAAGATTTTGTCTGACACTTGACAAGAAATTTAGCTGTTAGTTTACAGAATAAACTACAGCAAAACATGCTATTTTGACTGTTAATCCAGGATATGAAGGAAAATATCAATAGTTCCTTCCTTAATCTAGAGATTATCTAATCAACTCCATGTTACTGGGAGATTTTAGTAAAATTCAATGCAGTTGAACCCTGTACAACACAGCTGACAGAGCAGAGGAGCTGATAAGTCCTCTATAAGACTGACTGCTGGCATACATAATAGCTTTGATTCTGACTGCAGGTGGTGTCTCTGTGACAAAAATCAATTCATCATTCTTTTTTCAATGAGCTATCTACTGCATGTCTAAAATGAGGACAATCTCTGATTGGTCACAAATGCAACTTGTGATGTTTTGCCTGTTAAGTGGAAGACATTGGGTCCAGTATTGATGCAGTACCGACAGAGTACTTTTATTTCACCAAGGTTTCCAATATGAATCATTTTCTATAGCACCTAAAACAAAGTTGCATTTGTTTGTTTTGAATGTATTTAAATACAACATTCACAAAAATAGCTGGAGAGTTTGAACAATATTTGTGTTACGGATTAACAATGTGTCTCCTGGCTGCAGCAATTCATGAAATAGTGCAGATAGTCAACAAGTATTTGCTGTTAAACGAAATCAAAGACATAGGAAAGAAATACCCTAAAAGTCAGATGAACACATTTTCATCAGACATGTTGATGTTTGACACCAACCTGCAATCTTTTAATATGTATTAAACCTGATCTCCATTCAGCAGAAGCTGAAGCAGAAAAGTTACCGTAGCTCTCTAAATTATCCACTGCCTTTGGTGACGCCCAAACAACTCAACAGCTTTTCTGCAGAGTTATCATTCTGTTTCGAGTGTCACAAGGTTTCGGGTTAAACTCTGAATAAAAGAGCTAAGAACTAAAATTGGCACCTAAATTAATATCAGTAACATTTTTCACATCATTGCATTTAAAAAAATACTTTCAAACCTTTGTGCAAATGGGGATAACAGTTAGACATTCATTTCAGCGGTGCTTTGCCAAATTACCAAGATATTTTTTCACATTTTTCTATGTAACAACAACACACCTGAACACATTTCACTTCCTCGTTATGTGATAGTAAATGTAATGGAAATAGTTTATATTTATTCATCTTTTACAAATAAAAAGATAAAAGGTTTGGGTTACATATTCTGTATATTCAGAACTATTCACTCTGATAATGCTGAACACAAAACTGATATGTTAATATATTTCTTACACCACATTTGGTAACAAACATTACCAATTAATAAAACAGCAGACAGGAAAAGGTTGAGTGATTATCAGTTTCTCTCCTCAATATAGCAATGGGCTTAGCTTTTACTGTGACTAACATTATGTGCTCTCTTTCAAAACCTTGATGTGAAAACTGCCTCAGAGCTCATCTGCTTAACTGTTTCTATCCTACACAGTTACCAGTTACTCATTGTATGCTGGTCAAATCCAAACTATTTTTTGTTTGTGTGTGTATGTGTCAGAAAACTAGTTCTGCACAACCCTTTGAAATGATGATAATAATGGTAATATGGCCCTGGTGAAAGGTTTTACTTCAGTGAAGACAGGAAAGAAGACATAGAGAGCAAAACACAGTTCAGTCGTGGAGGAAACCGAGGCTGCAAATGACTCTAGACTGGGGTGGTAGGATGTCCTTCAGCAGGACAAAAAGAGTAAACATCCAGAGCAACAGCTTAGTTGTAGCATGTTCCTGTTGTATGCCCAAGTCAAACATCAGCACTAAAGCAGCTGAAAACCTTTAATGATGCTTAAAAATTGTATTTTATTGATGCCTATTGTAGAAATACTTATTTTCAAAGACCAATGAAAAGAAAAAAACTTTATGTTCTAGATGTGAAGAGTTGGTTCAGATGTGCCCCTATATTCTCGCAACTCTTGTGATAATGGTTACAGGGCAAAAAATTCATACTTATATATAGTTATAACAAGGAGCTTGTCCAGTTATCTTTGAGCAGGGGTAATATTTATTGAAGGATGGTGATATCAGCAAGGCCACCACTTCACAAGCAGAAAATATTCCACCAAAGAATTCACCTAAAGATTTCTGTAAATCTCATAGCAAATTTCCATATCCTCTTTTTAGATATTTTTACTAACAAAACCTATTGAATAAACCTTACATGATCCATATTCACTTATATAACAAAGTTTATTTATTCGGAATACAAAATCCTCCGTTTTATGTACTAAGTAGTTATAAAGTATATCTACTCAAAATTAATACCACTGTGTGTATTTATTTCAGATACATAATGCTTATTGTTTGGATTGGATTAAGGTCAACCTATTAATATGCAATCCAAACAATAAACGTTTTAATTTTTAATTAATTTTTAATGACTATATTACTTAATTCTAAATACATAAACCCGACAATGATGCGTTTTGAATAAATAAGACATATTAAACGAATTATGCATGATGCGAGTTTTATTTACTAGATTTGTGTTAAAATTGACTTAAAAAGAAATTGGGAATTTGCAATAAAATTACATATATCCTAAAATTTGGCTGTAATATTTTTCCGTGTTAGCCCTTCTATATATTAAACTTTTTTTACTTTATTGCAATAAAATTGGATTTTCAATAAATTAAAGTTGTCAGTGATAGAAAGTAGAACATTTTGTTTATATTACGTAAGGTTATGTTCATTTTGCCCTCTTTTCAAACATGTGCAAAGTTAGAAGATAACAGCGATAAAATAACTTTTGATTAAGACCCCTGTGTTGCGTTCAAACGCATCAGAGTTTTGACAATCTCATGTCAACTAAAACCGGTATGAAGTAGGCTACTCTTTTTTTCTGCGTCTACTTACAAGTTGTTTCTAGCAATTAAAAATAATTTTAGAATTATTTCTTAATCATTTAAAATGTAATATATATATGTTTTTCTCTTCCTACGAATGCGTAGTCTGATTACCGTGCGTTTTTCACGCACCGTGAACGCGCAGAGCTGTAATAAAGTCATCCCAGTGACGCTCCGCTCCCGCACTACACCAGAGCTGTAGATAAAGGAGACCGAGCCTCCCTCTCTCCTCCTACCTTTTAGTGCAGTGAACCGCTCAGCCGGAGGACGGGACGTATGCCTGCTCAAACCTACGGAAAGGGAGACAGACGCAGGACTCAAGCAGGCTGAAACCAGGATGTCCTTTTTCGCTTGATCCAAACCAGCCAATTAGCCCGTTGTTTTCTCCTTTGTTTTTCGTGGTAAAACTTCGGCTCTGTCAGCAGTTTACCGGCTTCTCCCTCCTCTCTCTACCCGTGTCGCCGTTCGGGCTTGTTAGAAGACTCAACTTTTACCGAGCGGACAGAAAACAAATGAACGTGCTCTCAAACCGACAGGTGAGTGTTGGCTAACTGGAACTACTTCATTTCACAGCTTTATTGTTCCCATCTGTAAAAATATATATATAATTTTCCTAATACCGGACAGGAACGTGTGTAGTGCTGGTAAATTAATTTGTAACCATGGTAACATAGGCTAACATTCCTGTAACTTTATACAGTGAGTAAAAAACGTCTAATTCTAACCTTTCAGACTGCAGGCATAGTTATACTATATAGTAACCATATCAATTAAATGAGAAGTGCAGGACTTGACATCCATAACGATGTGTCCCTAAGTGCTTCCCATTTAGACCGATCCATAAATTACAGAGAAACCATTCATTATTTATCACAGATCAGCATTCTTTAAACAGATGTTTTGGGTGTAAATGATTTCAGTTTATTCCTTTTGTTTAATCTCACGAAGAAACTTTAAGGAGAGTCCACCTCAGCCCAGGTATGGGTTGGGAACCAGTTTCCTAATATACCAAGGTTTTATAATCTTGTCATTTAAATAAAATAAGATCCCAGGGAAAATGCAGGTCTGACTCTCTCCACCTGGGTTGCCCCACTGAGCTTTTGCAGCTGGCTGAAAATGCACTGTAGTTGAACAGTTTTCTCTTGCCACAAAAATAGTGAGAGTCCTCTAACTATCTCGTCCATCTTAGCCTTATCCATTGTCTTCAGTCAAAAGCTTCTCCTGATTCTCTGCAAGACAGACTGCTACAGGAGAGCCTCCCTGCCTACAGCTAAACATCTACAACCAGTCATTGGAAAAAAAAAACATATTAGGGTTAGAACAACATTTACTTTCACTTTTAGATCAATAGAGTATATATTTTCTTTTATTCAAATATTTTGGTAACACCATTTTAATACTACAGTTGCCAAATATGAGCATGTTACACCTTTATCTAACACCTATATTTTATCCTCTGTGCAATAATCTATTATTATGTTTTTTTCTACTTAATTGTGTGTATAGGAATTAAAGGTACATCAGTGTAGAAGGTGTCGGACTATTAAAACATTTTCTATTTTGAATAAAAGCAAGCAAGCAGATATTTTTTTTAAATGTGTTTTTTGTTTTGAAATGTATCCAAAAATGGTGAACCATGTTGTTTTTACTCAAGCTGTCATACCAGCAGGATTCGTGGAAAAATACTCCACCTGCTTTTCCCCAACTGCTATGCCCTCAGTAAAATTAGCAGAGTCTTGTTTGTTTTCATGTAGAGCTTCGGTGGACGAGCAACATCATTGTACGTCACAAATCATCCTGAAGGCGCATAATTAATGACTTCTCTGGAGATTCAAACGTGTTTAGTCAAGAGTTTTCTTTGCTGGTTTAAAATTTACGACGCAACGTTGGTTCTTTTTTTTCCCCCCTAATGCTGTTAAATTAATCAGATGGGTTGTCGTGGATGATGGGCATTGTGATCACTAGGTTTCCCTCCCGTGACATTTATCATGTATTCCATTAAGGAAAATAAACATTTCGCTGTTATTTAGATTTGTTAATGTTACAGCTGAAAAATGATCCAGAGAGTATATGAGGGCGGTTCAGGAAATGCTGTTCTAAAGAAAATAATCTAAAAGTTTAGATTTAAACTAGAATGAGTTCAGAGAACGGCATACAATCCATTTTGGCCCAGATTGACAGAGATGTTTTTTGCTGAGTTTATAAAGAGGTTTGCTGCTGATTAGACATAAAGGTTTGTTTAAAGAACACTACCGACCAAACTGTTTGTTTGAGTACAAGATGTTTGAATCAAGCCATTTATCTTGTTTTTTTTGTCTACTAAGTTGAGCTAGAGCTGTCTGCTTGATCATCCCTGCATAGATCAAGGATCCCATGTGTAACCTTAAGATACCACACCTGAATAATCTGTGAAACACAAGCTAAGATCTCCAGAGGGAGATTAAGTCAGTTGTTGTTGTTGGCTCTTCAAAAGCTGTCAGGTCCAGTTATGCTCTCCCTGTCAAGAGATATACTATAGCAGTTCTGTACTGGTTTGAACTGGTAAAAAGGAGTGGCATGGTGTAATTATGGGATTGATGTTTACTATTATAGATTTTTATAAGTGCCATGAATGAAATGCCAGATTCAGACTGTCCACAATGATTCTGATGGTTGATAACTGGACACATTAGCTAGAAATGAGTTGAGATAATGTTTTAAAATCTATTATACACAAACACACCTTAGGTGTTGATGTTCATTGGGTGTTTGCACTACAACAGGATTGGGATAGTTTTATTTACTTCAAAAATTTATATCCATGTTTATCTTCTAAAAAGTACAGGAACTTATCTTAACTGATATATTGTTATATTATTAAAGTCTGCCAATAAATTTTATTCAATTAAGTTGCACAACAGGGTGTGAGAGCTCAAAGGGATCAAACAGTAACTTAGCTGTACCATGGTTATCCTTCCTGTTATCAGCTGCAGTTAATTTCCTGCTTAAACTAGCAGCCTCAGTGTAACACGGACATACCTCTGTACCAAAAAAACATTCATTTTTTAAATAAATAATATTTATATTATATATTATTTATATCAATATTTTATTTACTTTTCCTTTATCATTTTTTGCATTTTTCTGGACTTCATTTTTAAACAACCCAGTGATGTGGGATGTAGCAAACTTTAAGTCTTCCCCCCTCTTTAAACTTCTGCTCTGAAGGGGGTTGTTGTTGAAGCTAACATTCCAGTATGGCACTATGAAACCTCCTGGTTTGTCACTGGAGCTCCCTTGTGGGAATTTTATCATATTGGATTATCTTCTTTAAACTGTAAGCTAAAGCTCAAAAGAAGAAGTGATTTGCCTTCAGTTTTTACCGGTGTAAATTCTTCATGTATACAACTAAACACTGGAATGCATAGGCTCAAAGAGTTTAAATATCTTAGACCACTGATTCTCTGGTTGGTTACAAGGATCCCCATCATGACAGGCCTTTGCTTTAGGACCGGTGTTGATAATCCTACCCCTTTACAATTTATGATTTAGTTTATTTTGGAACTGACTTATTAGACATGACAAGACACAATTTTGGGGGGACAGTTTGCACCCATGATACATCAATTCAATCCCACCTTGGAGACATATATTTTCTATAAGATTACTTTGATAATATTTGCTCATAGGTTGTTTTATGTGCATAAATAGGCATTTTTTTCTTAAGAGACTGTATTCATCAAATAATTTAATCACTAGCAACATCAAAGAGTTTCGCTGTGGTAAAGAAAATAATTAAAACCATTTAGGTCTGTTAAATATGACGTTTCCTTATTTTTCGACCCCCAACAATAGCGGTAGGATGAAGGGAAATGTTTTGCCTTTTAATGCGATGTATGAAAACAGCAACCCCTGAAATGGTGATAAATGAGAACAACTTTACTCCACCTGCCAACAAAATTGAATGCAGTTTCACATATTTTGTATACAGTACAGTTAGCAAACAGGGATTTCCTTGCATCTGGATTGACGACTATTTTGTTTAAGTTCTGAATTGTCATGAGGTCTATGGGAAACTGCATCCACTGCTATCTTCAGTATATTATTTCCAAATTCAGAACACTTTGTAAACTTAACTGCTGATGAGTTGTTAAGAGACTTGATCCTGCTGTTGTTTTTCTACCGTTGCCTGTTGGCGCTGGTTAACATTCCACAGCTAAATAGTTGTAATTTTACTCTTAGGAGAACACTGGATGCTTTGATTTGGCACCTTTGCAACCCAAGTTCACTTTAAAGGAACATATTGAGGGGTAATTGTTTTGTCATGAATGTGATTCATGTTTGAAAGAAATCTCATAGATTGCTGTTATGATTTTTTAAATTACTTTTTTTTTAAATTCAGTTTTTCCCCAAATATTCCTGGTGGAACCCACTTCCCTTTGCTTTACATGTCCAGCAGGACAGAGATGAGTGTGATGTCAACACACAGATGGTGGTGCAAGGCCCTCATGCAGATGCACAGATGGCACCTTTTTTTTTTCAAGCCATCTTTGTCAAGACAATTTTTAATTCATTCTGGTCTTAGGAAGAAGAAAACAGAGGGCACTAAAGTGAGACAGTGAAGTGGTCGGTTTGCCCCTGATGAGACCTCTATCTCTGCATGTCTTGGTTTCCGTAAGCTGTTAACATTGATTTAAAATCAGAACCAAAACTGGATAATGGAGGTAAAGTTGTATTTGAAAATAATAAAAATATGTCATAATGTCTCAACTCCTTACTAGGTGTCGTGCTCGTTTTATCCAAATAAAAATGTCCCAGTCTGCTAAAATACAAAAATTATACACCAAACCTTTAGAGGGCTTTTAACCATCCTATTCTGGATTGTATAACATCAAGGTAGACCCATTCCAGGACCCCCGAAACACATGATTCTAAGTTTCGGGCAACCCCCACCCCACACCCCACCACCACAGCCACACACACACACACACACACACAAAATCCTCCCACTTTGACTGTCAATAACAAATCATTTCACTTTTAGGTCAGAGAAAAGGGTTCCTCGAGATGGGTTAAAAATTCTTTAACTGGCATTAATATAAAAGCATTATTTCCCTCTATTACTGTGTTACCTGCTTGAACCACTTTGTGACCAATGTTGGTGAAATAACTGCTGTTCTCCTGCGGCGGCAGTCAAAAACAGAGAGAGCACTAAGGCTTAAAGCTTAGCTGTTCTTGTTATGAAAGCCTGAACAAACAGTTTGAAGGATCATCAAATCCAGTGGAAAGGGAAGCCTCACATGGTAAGAAACCTGTTCATATAAGGTACTGATGTCTGGACACAGCTTTACACCTAATTTGGCTTGTAGCACCAAGTTGTTGTTTTTTTTTTTCAAAAGGAGAAAAATGATCACTGAGTTTGAGGACCAAAACTAAAAAACAAAAAAAGTGATTGCACTCAGTGTCTTCACTTTAGCAGATTATAGTGCTATTAACCTCTTGTCTCAAGCTCACAGTTATTTAGGGACTTTTTCTAAACAGTTTGGTCAGAGATGCTTAATTTAAGCCAGCCTCCTCCCGATATGACGTGGGATTTACAAATATACCCTTCATGAATAATCAAAGAGTCATGACACTATTGCCGGTTGTATACCATGCAGCCAGTTCTGTCACTTCTTACTTTGGTGACTCAGAAGTAAAACTGGGGAACATCAGATCAAATCTCCTCATCTATCGTTGGTTGTTTAGGTCAGCAAAATGGCAGGATGGTACCACAGGACTGGTAGATGTCTGATGTCTCGGCGTGATCTAGAGAAACTCATCCATGCGTTTATCTTCAGCCGCATTGATTACTGCAACAGCGTCTTCACAGGTCTGA
>JAUZNJ010017973.1:0-17352 GCA_034780135.1 Jordanella pulchra | reverse complement strand
ATCTATCTATCTATCTATCTATCTATCTATCTATCTATCTATCTATCTATCTATCTATCTATCTATCTATCTAAATGCGATTTTCTCCTAATCATTGTGGAAATATGCCTTTTTTGATAAAAAAAAATATGTTTTCTGTTTTTCTAAAAGGAAATATTAGTCTAACAACAAAACGGTAACAACTCTTTGGGCAACATGACTATTTATTTTTAATAAGCCCCAAAATAGCCTTTTGTCTAGCAACACCCATGTCTTTTTTTTCTTCTTCACGAAATGAAGTCATTTAGAAGTCAGGGTCCCTGTAAAACAATAATATAGAACCATTTTCTAACCTGCCCTATACGCTACATTTAGACAGCAACTTCCATACATGTTTAAACAGTCAGCATGATAAATAAAAACATCTTACCTTCGAAAAATCTCTGTAAAGCCTCTGTTTCATCTACCACGTCCATTCTAGCGGGTCCCACATAAAACCTCCATCAAAGTCTCCCCTTGTCCGAACGACACCGATTCGGATTTGGGGGGAACTTTCAGATATACATCACGAAATCCTGATTTTATTTTACAACTCTTCACATAAGTACACCGCTTAACTGCGCCTAAGTTCTTCCACTTTTTTAGCAAAACAGCTTGGCACCCACCTAAAGAGACAACTAAAGTTTTACAGTTCCTCCCAAGGTTATTATGGAGCTATTTACAACTTTAAAACTTGAAAAACGAAAAAACGCGCTCCACAATGTTAAAAAAAAAGTCGGCTAAAGAGCGCAACTTCACTCCAACTCTTATAACTCTATTACAAATTGTGCCGCCTTTTCAAACTTTGTTTCTGGTAAAAACTGTTATAAAAATGACTATGTGGAAGATAAAAAAAAACAAGAGTGTGAAAATGCGTTCAAAGTAGATCCCGGGAGTCTGTGAAGTTGAGTCTGTTCCTCCTGCGCCTCTCCCTCTCAGACAGGGTGTGTGCTGCAGGGGAAAGTTGGAGGAGAGAAGCTGAGGCAGGTGAGGGATGTTCGATAGCCTGCTGATACTGACTGATATATATATGAGTTTATAAAACCCTACTAACGTCTTAACGTGTTATTTTATACAGAATTCAGAAAAAAATTCACCAGATTTGCCACTTTTAGAGATTTTTAGAGATCTGTGGTTTTTCTTCAATGAGGACAGAAATCAAACAGTGATCTGAGGACTTAGTTGCAACTTGTAGGCTTGAAAGGACATAAAATGTGATTTAAGCCGCAAACAACGATAGAGACAGGGGCAGTTACTAAAAGCTTTTAACGGGTGGGGTACATGTTGAATGCTGATAATCATGGAGCAATACACCAAAAACAAACCAGGAGGTTTTTTTAATAATCATTTTATACATAGGAGAGGATACAGAAAAATCTTATAATGGAAAAAAATGCATATATATGTGCGTTAGTAAAAACAACAACAATGGATTGCTTTCAATGAAAGTTTTTAGCTAAGAAATAAACACGCTTGTTTATAAGCACAAAACCTTATCATATACTATCTGTACAAAACCAAAGATAGAAAATGAAAAATTATTAAAAGCAAACACAAATGGTGACAATAAGTTACCAAAAATGTAAAGATAAATAAATTGATGATAGCCAAATTTACAAAATCTAAAGTAAGTAAACCTTTCTGATAATATTAATTAAAATGATGTAGGGAAATGAGGAGTAAAAAATATAATCTGACTAATTAGTGCTTTATCATGACAGTCACTATGATTAAAACTAAGAAATCATAATATGATATACCTGAGATACCATATCACCTTCATTTATAGAATACTTTAAAACAACTTAGGTTAACAAAGTGCTGTGCATGCACAACTGACAAACAATTAAAAATTAAACAAATAGACGCGCTATACAAAGAAAAGGTAAAAAGTCAAATTAAGAGTTAAAAGATATCATAGTTTTACAAACAAAGTAAACCTCTGAAAACTTGATCCACACTTTGGGGTGGCATTTTGTACCTCCTTTAGGGCCTCGTAACATTGGTCTGAATACATCTTTGATGTACAAATTTGTTTACCATTCTCTTCTGCTTCTTATGTATATTTTTTGCAATACACTTAAATTCCTTTTAAAATGTGTATTTTAAAAAAAGTTCCTTTTTGGGTGTATTGTTCTGATTTACCTAAACAACCAGCAACAGAAGTGTTATGTGTCAACTCATCCTGAAGGGAGGATTTGAGGACATGATCCATTTCTCATAACGTTATCAGATACAGCCAACCCCCCCTAAATAACAATGCCACTGTGTGCAGCCCCCACAGCCTGAACACCCACCCCCCTCCGTCACCCACATGTGAGATGCTGTTGTGTTGGGTTGCCACCCCCACCCCACAGCTGGAGCATCTCGCTGTCCACCCTTCCACCCTTCTGCTTTCCCTCCATTCAACCAAAACAACGTCTTCGTTCTTTCAGCGACACTATGCAGATTGTTTCAGAGGACAAGTGAGAAAGAGAAACAGATAGAGGCTGCAGAGGACAATGAAACAGCTGGATATTCTAAAGCAGTTCATTTTCTATTCTGTATTTCTTATCTCATAGAGATGAGCAACTGTAAGCATGAGTAGAAGTGAATTGTGTGCTATTCCTTCTGTTGTGTGGTTCCAAGCTAATCTAATGAAGGCTTTTTTTCTCTATGGCTAGAGTTATGATAAGACATGTAATGGTATACAACCTGCAAAAAAATATTGTGCATAAACCTACAGCTGTCAAGAGATACAATAATTAGTTGTACAGTCTACAAATTGGAGAAGAAGAAAGCCTTTTGAAGTCCAGAGGTAAGTTTTTCACAAGCCACCTGGGTAACACAGCAAATATGTGAAAGAAGGTGCATTGGTTAGGAGAGATCAAACCTGAACTTTATGGCCAACATAAAAGCACATATATGAGGGAAAGTACTCAGCAACCTAAACACGTTACCCACAAATGCTACCCTTACTTCAACTGCAGCAAAATATGGTTTAACAAAATAAAATACATTGAACTTTGTTATAAGGTGATGCATAAATGTTTTTGTACAGATACAGATACATTAGAGATGATTTGATTTTAACAATTTGTAAATATTTGTTCTATTCACTTTTAATTTTAATGTTACTTCAGCTGGGCTTTGAATAAATTCATATATTTTTAATTGAATGATATTAATTTCTTTATTGCATTAATTTATGTAGTAGGTAAACTACGAGAGTCTTTAGAGGAGCTGTCAGATATAATGAGAACAAACGTTGGCATTATTGTCAGCATTATTTGTTTGTTGCTGGTTTTTATTCGAAACAGTAAAGTAAAATGTAATGTTTTCAACATTACTCATTTTCCTCTAAAGTTTTTGAAAGGCTTTTGTATCTAGATGTGACGTTTGCCCTGGCATCTTTTAAGATCTGGGTTGGATTGTTTGTTCTTTGGCTTTGCTTCAGGTGTTTCCTAGACGGGACTACTAGTCTGGTTATTTTCATTAAAAGCAGCACCTCGTTTCTCATTTCTATTGGTTATTTCTTCTGATAAGTTGCTGTTCGATTGTTAAACAGTTAACAAATAACTGTTGGGGTTATCTCAGTATTTTGAGACACCAGCATGGTCGACGCTGCCAGGGTCATATTACCATAACCCGCATTTATTTTTATATACACTTCCAGATGGTTAATATTCATTAACATGACAGTCATCCTCGGTAGAGGCTTGTTGAAGTCATATGTGGTGAAGGGAGACAGTGCTTCTTAGTTTAAAATTCGAGTGAGAAACCCTGATACAGCTGTTGACACCAGACGTGGTGAAGAAATTTTAACTCTTCTGTCTGGAGGATGTTGCCCGGCAACTTGTCATCCGCTTGGAGTCAGAGCACACAGTTACCTCTCTCTTTATTTATTTTTATAGATATTGATTTATTTTTTCATTTATATGTTTATATATTTATATGTGTATTTATATATTTATATGTGTATCTATTGGTTTTTATGTTAATTAATTTTTTATATACATTTATGTTTATTTATTTATTTTCATATTTATTAATTTATAATTTTTTACATTTATATGTGTATTTATTAATATATATATTTATTATTGGTTTTGTCCAGTCACAATTTATACTTTGAATAAATATACTGGAGTACATCTTCCAGCCAGCAGGTGGAGACTTTTTCCTTAAAAGTTTAAGGAGGAAAATCAAAATGGCGATCTCCGATTCAGGTATGTGGCTGCGTTGCTATGGTTATAGTACGCTTTCGTCTGTAAACTTTACAAAATTAATAGAGTTGCTTTGGTCTTAGTTTATTTGGTCTAATTAAAGCTCTATGCCTACAGGAAGGGTTGCGGGTGTCGTATCCTACTATCGTTTAAAGATACAAATCGAAAACTGAGCGCCCATCCTGACATAAACGCTACGATACTTAACTACTCACACAGCTATCATCTGTAACCCTGCAGCTGCTTCTGAACCTGACGAGTGTCTACTTCATCTTCTACTTCCTCTTCACTTTAAGTCTGATCATCAAAAAGAGTGCGTGGGGCTATTTGAAACTCCTGTAGTTCTATCCTATGTATTGTGTAAGTTCTGATAATCTGTGTGCTGCTGTTAGGCTTGGAGTTGCCGTATCCCTCCGATGCTCTGGTCTGTGATGTTGGTCTGCTGCTCCTCCTGGCTGCTCTGCAGTTTCTGCATTTCTACTTTGGTGAGAAAACACGACTTTGCACGCCAAACCAGCTGCACATTTGCTCTATTGTTATTTTTTTTTTCCTTGTGAGAATCTGAAAGCTTTCATCTGCTTATTCCGCTAAGGTGCTAAACAACCTGAATTTCCACACTTTAGGACGGGAAAGATTATTCAATTCTATTCTATTCTATTAAAACATCTCTATGAGTTATCCCACTGCTACCATGCTATTCTAGCAAGAGTGCATGAAACTGTTGCTTGTTTTCATAATCAAAGTATTTTATTATATGAATAACTGCTATAGACTGAACTACACAAATGTGGGTTAATGTGATGTTTGTGCAGTCATAGAGTCTACTCTGTTAATGATTGAAAATTGATTTCAGTATTTTATCATTTGTTCTGAGTGAAAAAGATAATCACATTTATAGATTTGGTTTGCTATTTTAATTGCCTCATCCATCCACCCACTCACAATAACATCAACTACTAATTAACTGCTACTATCTGCAGGTGTGAAGGGCAATCTGATGGAGAATGAAGGCTATGTTTTTGGGAACATTCTTGTGACGGCAACAACTATACTACTGACTGTCTACTTCCTGGTGTGGCAGACTTACGTAATGAGAGCAGATATAATAATCAGCAGTGTGTTAGTTGTTGTCTATGGTGCAGATGGAGTCCTGGCTTTAAGCACCTTGGCCAGATTTGCAAGGTTGGTTCTAGTTTTATCACCTTTTACCAGGCAGCTAACATCACTTACTTTTGTTGTTTAAAAGCTTAGATTTTTTTCACAGAGGAAGTGCTACTTTGGGTTAACGACAAACCAATCAAATTAAATGAAACTCTTTTCATCCACATTGTTATAATCACTGTTCTCTTCACACATATCCAAAACTTTGGTGAAGATGTTTAAGGAGCTTTAACAAATACTCAATACCATAGGGATAAAAATGACAAAATAAATATTTATATATATATGTGTGCATATTAAATTGAACTTAACTGCTTTTATTACTAGCATCAAATCTGAATGTCTGTAATTGACTTTGAATCTGTAGTCTATGTTACTGATTTCAAATGACTATATATTTCTGTTTGTGAACTGGATTATCTGTTTTAGAACATCTTTCAATTAACATCTAAACTAAAAATGATCTAATTATAGGGATAGCTATCTAAATAATTCAATTAATTGTTAAATAGAATTATCCAGCTGACATGTACTGTACAGGATTGTACTATTTTGTTGTCTAACTACAACTTTGAGTTTAGTTAGCTTGTTTAAGGGGACTTCAAACTGCCTTTGAAGCAACACTCTGGCTCACATGACTCATTAAGTGACGGATCCGTCCCTTTCAAGTTACATAGGCAAGTTTTGGAGAAGGTCACCCTGCAGGGAACATCAGTATGCACCATGTTCTGTATATTAATCTAAACCAATCCTTTAATATATTGTATATGCTTTAATTCACATGAATTTAAGCTAACACTTTTGTCAAACATTTTGCTATGATGCTTTAAACCTTTATTTATACAAAAGCAACATAGACACATATGTAAAAACTCATACAGAACAATATAAGAAAAAAAGTATTGCAATTATTAAAATATTTATTAATGAAGAAATTAGAACCAGAGCACTATTTTGTCTGATGTAATATGTTAAATGTTAGAGTTCCAGTTTGAAGAGCTACACCTAAAAGGTCACACAAGTCACTCGTTTGAGGTCCGGTTAAAACTAGAGCGGAACGGTTTCTTTAAGTAAGTAACTTACTAGTATTAAGAAACAATTAGTCTCTTAGTCTTGTTAAATGTAACCAAATTTGAGGGCCTGTGCAATTTGAAAATTTTGTTTTTTAAATTGCGTTTTAAATGATCTGTCTGATGCAAAATAGGAGGACTAGAAATGATAGACGGTCTGGCAAACTAAAGTATTTGTTTCCGACATCCGACTAAACACTTCTTTATCTGATCGAGACCAAGCTAAATGTATGTTGATTGACAAGATAACCTGACGTAATTAGCAACTCATATGTTTGTTTTGAATGGCCTCACAGTCGTGCGTTTTCCTTTGTTTCCCAGACTATTGTTCCAGAATGGCTCCCTTTAAGACCTGCCTGCATTATTAACATGGATATCATTTTGCCAAGTGACACCTACACCGGGTTCACTATCAGCACATTCTTAGTTTGTCCTTCTGAAATATATTTAAATTCCTGTCTAAATGAATGTGATGGAAAAAGTCAATTACAGGTGCAGCAAGTTAAATGTCTAGTTTTATGGGTTTTATTGTCTGCGAAGAGTTTTTAGATATTTGTTTACCCTTGTATATAGGTAAAGGATGATTCAATGTTATCCCTTGTTTTAATGTGCTCTTCTTTCTTTTTTCAGTGCTTATTCATGAAGAAGACAAATATTCTACTGCGGACTTAGAAGTTTACTTTATTTCACAGATAGAAGAAAAGATTTATTGAAGAAATGTAGAAAGTGGATATCTTATGTTTGTTTTTTACTCTAAAATAAACTTGACTTTGCCTTTATTGTCTTTTTATTATTTGAAGCTGGCCATAAATTAAATGTGCTAAGAATAATGTAAAATATAATATTTATCAGAATATAATTTCTGTTTAGTTTTCACGTGGTTCCCACAGACGATCTTTATTGAAACAATAATAAGCATTTTCCCATTTACCCATCTCGTCATGTATCCAACTTCATACCTTCAGATTTTTTGGGATTTCCTGGTTTGATTTTTAAACTCTGACTTCTGTTGCAAAATCTGCCCTAAATTCACAGTATTATTTTGTTATTCATTAAAACAAATCTGTAGAAAATCTGCAACATGAATCCATCTTAGAAGAGGACCTTTAGTCTTAATATGTTACCTATTATGTCCAGCAGAGGGTATAGTAGTTATAAAATGTGACTAATTTTTCATTACTTATTTTTTTTTATCTTAGTCTGTTTTAGAAATGTTTGAATTTAAATGTTAAGATACTTGAAAATGACATTTGGTCATAGTATTAGCTACAATGTAAAAACTATTTTTCTTACCTGTTCTGGACCTTTACACTTTTCATCCAAAATAGTGTTATAAAGTGACTTAAACTGGTGCTAAAATATGAAATAGCAAATGAATAATGCAGATGTTTAAAACTGTATCTTCTACAATTGGTTCTTGTGTGCATTTAATGTCTTTACTGATCCGATTCAGTGTTTGTCCTTTATGACTCCGCTTTCATCAACCAGGCGATTTCTCAGCACTGACAACTAAAGTTAATGATCAAACCCAATGACAAGGTTCCCAGAGTAACCACTTCTAAACAAATCACATATCAGAGTGGTTGTGGTTGAGCAACAGGTGAGCACAGAAAAACACTGACTGTAGGTTGGCCACACTGTATGTCTGTCTTTGGTTCTACTGAGGGGTCCTTTACTATTCCGGCTTTTAGTTTAAACACCTACTACTTGCTGATGTAATTTGCTCTGCAAATTTTCAAAAGAAAACTTCAAATTTCTAAAGTTTTTTTTTTTTAAATTGTTCATTTAATTATTTCTGTGCCATCTAAGTTTAACCATGAGATGCAGAACATATTCTGTGTGGTTTGGTTCCAGCAATAGTAAATCTCCATTGTTTGCTTTGCCCCACAGCATCAGTATCACACTTACTTGGTTTAAGTGGTTTTAATAAACACGCACACGCATGTGTGTAAATGTATTGATTTAGGCCTATATGTTAAGAATACATATGTTAGTCATAAACAATTGAAGATAGTGTAGACTGTATGGTCATAAAACCATGTAAGATAAGATAAACAAAGGATTTGGTAAACATTTGCTTGTGGAAACATTTCAATGTATTTTCGATATTGTATATGTTTGAAATAAAGATTTGCATTCATTAATCCTGAGATCAGGAAGCAAACAAGCCACTTAAGATGAAATGTTACTTTCAAAATTAACGTTATGATAGACTGTAATTCGTTAGGCTATAAAAGGTAAACTCCCTCTTATGTCAACAAATAATACAACTGCATTTTTTTAGGGGGAGGGGACTTACTTACAGAACAACATGCTGCTATAAGCTTACATCATTTTTTTTGTGTTTAAAAGCAGAATTTTAAAATGTATATACATGGATTAGTCAATTTGGAGACAAATTAATCAGCCAGCAAAGTGAGGTGTGAGGTTTGCCCCGCCCCCCGTTTGAGTTACCTGGCCAGTCAACATTAGTCATCTGCGCCGCCTCTCCAGAAGTGACAGTTCACCACCTGAGGCTCGTTTAAAGGTTAACCTAAAGCTCTTCGACTTCAACATTTTTTCTCGCTGTTTTCTTGTCTTTAAGCGGTTCTGCATTGAAGATTTTAGGATGGTCTACTGACGTCGGAGGTGCTGTCTGAACCCACGTGTGTCACTTAAACGTCCAGTCCGCAAAAGACGCTGCCCTGTAAGTTTCTAAATGTACTGTTTGGATTTACCGAGGACATACAAAGAGGTTGTCATTTTATAGTGTTTCTTAAACCTCCTGTTGCAGAGCTGGAGTGTTCCTCTTTTATTGCCTAATTCTAATTTTAAAAGCGATTTAATAAGCTCTGTTGTCTTTATGATACACGATCCGTTCATGTCCAAGTATATACGACAGAGATGAAGAGTTTCATCGAGATTCTATTCTTTTAAGTTATTTATTTGTATTTTCACGCTGTATCCCATTAAGTCACTTTCCATTCACATTACAGTGTATCTTCTGTTACATAACTTGTTATTACCACAGCATGAAGCATAACATGGAGAGAAACAATAGCATGTTATTGTATTGGATAGCTAACTGGTCTGGTGACAGAGCAAAAAATAACCAAATAAAAAATATAAAAACAAGGATAATTTTGAGATATATGTACTGAGTTACAGCTTTTGAATTGTACTTAATTTCTGGATTCAGACACCTTCCATCTTACAATAGTAATTAACCCCTAAATAGTCTTTACCAAAATGTCTTCTGAGTACCAAGGTTACATCAGTGGTATAATGTCTGAGCACGACCGATGTTCAGCGGTTCAAGGACTTTTTCCTCTTCCTTTGTGTAAAAAATCCTTTTGCACACAGCTTTAAAAGTTGTTATATAGCAGCTTTTAACTAGGCATTTCTCAATACAGCTTTTTCCATTTCTGATATGATACTGATGTTGCAGCTTTGAGTTTTGACTGACTTTTTGACTTTAATTACTAACTTTTTGGTGTGTGGAATGTTAAAAAAAGGGTTGATCAGGTGATATTAGTCAGAGAACAATAGTCAGCAACAATAGGTATGAGAACAACTGACCTATTTGTTATTCACCAATGAGTTACACAAACGTTAAACAAATGCAGAGTGTTTATTTAAAAAAAGAGATTAGCAAAATAACTGATCGTTAATCAAGATCAGATTTACTTGACTTTATTGGAATCTATTTAGAACTTTTTTATACCTTTTTAGGTGGTAATTTAGTTTAACTAAAATGGTGGCTGATTGAAATCTTACCAAAAATGCATTGAATAAAAGAAGTTATTGGTATCTGACATTTAGGTAAAACTTGAATAACTATTAAAAAGATAACTGTAAAAAGTCTATTTATGATTTAGCAAATTGGATATATATTTGTTTTGGTTTCCAATGTTTCAAATTAATGACAATGTTTTTCAAGGAACATCAAGAATATACAACATTTCATCTAGCCTTTAATGTTTTTTTTTTTTTACTTTATCGTTATTAATGTTGTCATATTTGGTCTGAATTGCATTTCTTCTCCTTGGTCAGTGGAAAGTGGTTTCATGAATTTTTACAGGTTGTAAATGCAACTGGCCTGGGTGAAACACGTTGTCCAATGCTAATGTGTGAATCATTGTTCTTCTAATGGAAAGATCTCCTGCATTTACAGCAGCCCAAACTGATTCACTTAAATGGCCTCAGATCAGATTCGTGTTATCTCTATCCAGATGGTTTTTCAGAATTTGCGGAGCAAAGTCCACGTTGCTCATGTAAGAACAAAATCAGATTTTGGTAGGGCTTACATAAGGTCAGTGTTTTCTGCTTCTATCTTATGTTAGACTTTGTTATTAACTGACTGAACAAACTTAAACCAAAAATACAATTTGACTAAGAGAACATGCTGTGAGTACTGACTTATTCATCGCTGCTTTAATTCAGTTACCTTTAGCTGAGTTACGAGGCGTGTTTCTCAGAACTGAAATACATATTAAGACGATACGTTTATTGTCTTGGAGGTAATACTGTGGTTTCAACAGAAAGCTCCTGCTCTGCAGGTTTTTGCTTCATCCTAAAGTGGCTTTGTAAACTTTTTTTAAAATATTTGTTTAGACTTGATGTGAGCAACCATACACTTTAATAGTGTTCTCAATCTTGCTTTTGCATACAGAACAACTTCTTGGCAGCAATAGAAAAATATGCAGTTACATAATCTTAGTCTATGGTTCTTTATTAATTTGATTCATTTTGTTTTGAACTTCTTTATCATGCTTCTTTCTGCAAGTGTTGACAAGAGAAATCTGTCTCCTCCTTCTTGTCTGTCACAGTTCTGGCTGTTTTAGGCCGATGTATTACAGTTCTGCCTTTAGCTAACAGCACCTTTATTCAGGAACCTTTTGTTTTGGACTCATTCAGTGACTGTTAAAAGAACAGTACACATCTCTTAATTGAATGTTCTCATGTCGTTCTCACTTTTGGAGCAAACATGACTTATAACAGATGATTAATGAAAAATGACAGAACAATCTGAACACTAAAGCTAACTGTTATGTCTTAAATATGTTCCCTTTAAATTTATTTTATTATAATTAGGAGTGTGCCGAAGTGCTGGAACTTTTTTTTAAATTAAATTTATTTCCAGGTGCAGGATTTTGACCCCATTAATAGCTAAGTGCACATAACTTTCTCAGTATTGATTATAGGCTTTGTGTCTTTCCTTAAAAAATACCCATAGGTGACTAATATGACACTTTGAGCTGAGCTGATATGCACACCCACATAATTTATTATTGTTGAAAACTGAGATTACATCCCCTATAAAACCCCATGATGTAACAGTGCAAACTCACTCTCTTGATGTCAGCACAAGTAGCTGAACAACAGACCTAAAATGACTATAGAACAATTTAAAAAGTTTAAAGGAAACCACCCATCTTCTTCAGATGCTTTTGTTGGGATGATTATTTATGCATATAATGCCGTCCACACCTATTGTTACCCTGGTAACGATATGTAAACAAATGTGATACCTCTTTGTGTCTGACTTTACTTCCATGCTCCCTATACGTCTTTTTTTCCTAGTGATCGTGTGCCTTTCTACTTCTCTTGTGCTTTTCTTTTTAGTCCTTTTCTTCTTTTGTCCTACCTCCCATTCCTTCTTCTTAAAGTCTCTCTTTCATTCCTTGTGTCTGTACCTGCATCCTTTATTTTCATCCCTTTGTCCTATCTTCACAAAGTTCCTGCTTCTGATTTGTTTGGTTTTTATTTTTAAAGCAAATGGGTGATATCTTTTAAAAATTGATTGATAAAAATATTGGATTTTTACATGCCGTTTGTTTTGGAACCCTGGGGAAAGTAGCAGAGTAGCTACTACTGGTACAAGTTATTTGTTAATATGAGCAAATTTAATAAAACTTCACAATAAATATGTATTGCAGTCTTTACCTAACCTTAAAAAAAAAACAAAAATAACACTTATAGAGTCAAACTCTGTTGTTAAAATGGTGTATTTGAATTTTACACCCTTATTGAACATTTTCTTGTACTACCACCAATTGTTGACTGATGTTTATTGCTTAAATCTGTAACTCTAACAGTTAACAGTAAAATAAATGGAAATAAACATTGTTTTTATAACATACCTTCTTCGTTGGTCAGAGTTTATATAAACCTAATGTTGATATTCCAAGAAAAAGTGACACAAGAGACCAGTTTCTTTTAGTCAGTTATCAAAATGGGAAACACAACAGAACAAAGCAGGCAGATAAGGCACATGGATATTGATGTTGACACGTCAGAAAATAGTTACTCACTTAAATATGTGCATATGAACAGCTAAAGCTGAAATGTAAAGTTGAAATCGAGTATATAATTCTTATTATGCAGTCTTGCAAGTCTTCTTTATCTTCTTGCTATGTTTATCAGTGCCACACCCAAATTTCCTCTCTGTGGGACAGTAGAGGCATTTTTCCCCTTATCTGATAACTGAACTAATGCACAGCAAAGGGTGGCATCCTGGGGTCCGTAAGTTCCCATAAAATGAACAAATATTTATTTTATGGCTTTAGCACATATTTTCCCTAGGAGCGTTGAGAAATGTGAAGGGCACTTTATGTCTTGGGATAAAGCTGTCATTGTTAGGCAGAAAGCACTCTGGCAGTGGGCTGATGGCAGGTGCACAGATGGCAGTGTTCTCTGAGTTTGACAACACATGACACCGTGCCTGTCCTCTACTGGCCTCAAGCATCTCCTGAACACTGGCAGCAGGCCAGACCCCTGAACAATGGCGTGGAGAGGTGACGACCGCAGAGATAAGAGCAGGAAGAGGAGTGTGTCACATATTTCATTTATAGTAACCTCAATAGTCTTTATGATGGTAGTTTAAAGCATGGAGCCCCACCGCAGGGGAGTTAGGCTCTTGAGAAGTGTGGTTTTTATCTCTTATTTCATTTATTTCAGAGGATTTTGGGATATTACGGCTTTAAGCTGTTTTGTTTTATGATCTCCACTAAGAGTGCTATTGTAAACACACCTCTAACTGTCGTATATGTCCAGCCGACACCTTCAGTGTGAACTGAATAGTAAAAGTTTATTAATGAACTCAACAGGAGGCCAGTTTCCTAGGGTCAAAATCGCTGAAAGTGTGCAGGTGACACAGGATCCTAACTTGCTACTTGTTGATAATTCGGTGATAGATTGTACCTTAAAGCAGTAAAGATTTTGGTGTTTCAATGTCACATAAGGCCACTTTTATTTATTGCAAATGATTGAAAATAAAAAAAACATTAAAGCACTAATGCTTCAATACAACAAACTTTTGCCCTATGATGTATTTTTTGTCGTCAGTAGATCAAAGATAAGAAATATTGATCTGTTCACTCAGAGTTTTGTACATCTGATGTTTATTGTGTAACCTGTCTGTTCACGCATTCAGAGCCAAGGCAAAGTCCTGAGGTGGAAGGGCGTGGGAAGGTTTTGTTTTCTCCTTTTCTGCTCCTCCCAGTTCCTCGGATTTAGAAGCAGGACTCTGTTACCCTTTGCAGAACTCCTGTAAATAGCTTTTCTGTGTGTGAAAAAGACACCCTAATGAATGAGCTGTAGTTATGCATGCATACTGTAGTTATGAATTGTTTGGGTTTATTTACACAGCCTACATTACATTTTCTGTTTTCTTTTTGTCTCTGAACTGCCCTCACAATTAGCAGCAGTATTGGATCAACTCTTGGCTCCGACCAGTGGAGGAATATTCTGTACATTACAACTTTAGATCTGATTTAATGAGACATCTTGATCTTCGTAAAAAATCCCTGTTTGAGACTCCAGAAAGGACGCTGAGCTGGAAATGTTTTGATTCTTTAATAACAAAGGTGTATCTATAGCATTTTGTTAGGATTTAATGTGATACAAAAACAAGAGTATATCATTATTGTAAAGCAGAACATAAATTATGTTAGTTTTCATATTTTTAGCAATAAAAGAATATCAGAAGTCCCCATTTCCTTCTATATCCACCCAAAACTAACCTCCAGATGTTCCCCTACTATAAAAGTTTTTTTCTATATTTTAAACTAAAATACTTCTTTTCGGTAAATGCATTAAAGGTTTTTCAGTGAATATTAGGTTATTAAAGCATTATGATGACTAAAGATTGCTTTAGAAAGATCAGGGACAGTTTTAGAGAAATTACCTCTACCAGGAGGAGGGTTTTCTTTAGCAGGACAGGAAAGTTTTTATTTAGTTTACTGGAAGATGCAACAAAATTACAGGTAATATTAAAAGAAGCCCTTTTAGTGATTTGGATCCTTGTCTGAAGCAGAAGACTAAGTTTGACTTATCACAATTTTACAAAGTGATAGTCAGACTATTTTCCTTATATTTTTACTGGTTGAAAGCTGAACTCCTGGTTTCCATCATTCAAAGAAAGCAGCTCCACATCATCACACTACCACCGCTATGCTTGACTGTCAGTATGATCTTAGCTTTTCTTAAATACTTTGCTAGTTTAACATCAAATAGGTTTGTGGATCATAGTTTGGCAAATCTGAGACAAGTCTTTCCTTTCTCTTTAGTCAGCATTGGCTTTTACCTGGAAACTCTCATAAATGCCATTTTTGCCCAGTCTATGTGGGGTTCATTAAAGCCCCAGATCCTTAGAAAATGGTTGGTAGCCGTGTTTTTTCCTGGATGGTTTTATTCTATTCTTTAATTACATAAGGTCAGGGTGCTGCGTTACCTTTGGAGAACTTTTAGTTATCATCTTGTCATCAGACAAGTTTTATTCAATCATTGCTTAATTGTACATACCAGACAGTAATAAGTGTATGAGGCTAATTGCAGTAAATTCATGATTTGACAAAGGGGGTCAGCTTAATTTTTTAATGTACTCCACTATCTTTGTTTAATATATAACAAAAGTTATTATTATTATTTTTTTAAAGATTTAGGTGTCCAACTAGCAAGACACTTTTAGAGGTTATTTAAGTGTAAAAACGAATGTAACCATTGCTAGTGTTTGTTGAATTATACCTGAAGGTATATTTATGTAAGAAAATGTGATGATTTGATTTACAGGGATATAAAGGTTAAATGGAAATAATATATCTCTTAGTTTTGCTTGTATTTTTTGTGTAAAAAATGTAAAGGAGTTTAAATAATAATAGCTCATCCACTTGTTTTAAGGCAAATACTGTGATGGAAAAGATCCCCCTTCCTCTTCCAGATGTTTCCTCTCTTTAGTCTCTCATTAAATCCCCTCTTCCTATATTCTGATTGTAATCTTCTTGTTTGTTCACCCAGGTAGATGCCTGAAATCATGAGTGCCTCAGGACCTCTGCCTAGGCAAGCAAAGTGAGTTTCACACACTCAACACATTCCTGCTGCCTCCCTCTGGTTCTGTACCTTTCTATGTGCAGCTTGGCTTGTATTGCTATGATTGCGAAGAATCACTAACCCAGTTTGGGAAAGGTGGCGTAGGTCAGGGACTTTGGGCACAGAGCTGCTCTGTTCAGAGTTGTTTGCTTTGCCTGGGCTCCCCCTCAGTTCCTCCTCCCTCTCTCCTGTTTCCACTCTCCCTCTGTTTCTCTCCTTGGTCCATATGCTTCGATTCAAATGCAGCCCAGTCTGATCCCTGTCTTGTATATGAGCAGAGAATTGTTCTTATCACAAGATCCAGCATTTTAGGATGTCTAGCAAGCATTTTGGGGTTCAGGAAAAGAAGATGAAGGGGTCTCAGCTCAACCCCATCTCCTTCTCTTGTCATTGCAGTGGAGTGGCCAGATCGGACAGCAAGCTCAGCGCCAAGGCCCTCTATGGTAAGCTTGGCTTTTTTTCAAGAATGTGCCTTTACACACCTTTAGCCTGTATTTATACTTACCTTTACTTCTGGATGTTAAGTCACAACAGGTTGTTGACTGCAAACAGATTTAGGAGGTTATTCACACTTACTTCTAAAAGATTTAGTTTATGAAAGTAAACCAACATTTTCTTGAATTTATTTGGTTTCTACACTTTAGCAAATGTAAATCCTCTTGTCTCACAAAGGGTCTGAAAAATGTTCAACTGAATTCAAAGCCAGGCTCATATTTTATATTGTAAACATTGTTTGCTTTGTATTTCATTAACTATTCTAATTATGCCGTTTCGAACAAAGTAAATCATGAGCAGATAATTTATAGTCCTTTCAGATAGGTGTTTACATCCATCCATTTTATGGTGTTTAATTATAACTTTATGTGACAGCTCAATACAAATAAGTGGAAAACTGTATAGTAGGAAAAGGGTATACAGTTTCCAAAGGTTTCTACATCTGAAAAACGTGTTCTCCATTTAATCTGAAAATCCAGTGCATTCTAGCTAAGTTTACGGGCTGCAAATGCTGTTAGAAGGCCCTGCATTTGATAAAATAAAGGAAAAATAACCTTTTGTCAGAAATTATGTGAGTCTTGTTCATTCTAATTCTACTTGAATAACAGAAGTCCCATCAAAAACCATTCAGTTCTGAAATATGAATTGTTTAAATCCTTGAACATGTTGCAGGCATCCTGGTAGAAACCTGTGTAGTAAAACTAAGGTACTTAATATGATGTACTGTTTCTAACCACACCAGAAATACATTTTAAACATTTTACCCTGAGATATAAAGTTTACTCACTTATATTAAGTTTAAAAACCTAAAAGTCTTAGCTGTGATTTTTTGTAACACTTTTAAATCTTCATGCGCCTATCTTTTGATTTTGTAGATCCTCTCTAATGTAGAAACAAATCACAACAGTACTGCACGTTATGCAAATGACTCAATCAGGAAATCCAGTGCTCTCCCTTTTGTGATGCTTATCTGTTGTGTTTATTAGACTCTCACAGTCCCTCCCTCCTTAAACAGAGAGAGAGAGAGAGAGAGAGAGAGAGAGAGAGAGAGAGAG
>JAUZNJ010017962.1:0-17353 GCA_034780135.1 Jordanella pulchra | reverse complement strand
TCCATCCATCCATCCATCCATCCATCCATCCATCCATCCATCCATCCATCCATCCATCCATCCATCCATCCATCGTTAACCTCAATGACTTTCTCTTAGTCTTTTCTTTGTAAAGGGCTGATAAATGCTTTGAAATCAGAGCTGCTTACTAGACATTAAAGTAAAACACTGTCTTTCCTACTTTTCAGAGTTTCTTTCCACTTACTGATCTCTTTCTGTCTCTCTGCAGGACTCTAGGCTAAACCTAGCCTTTGGGAAACCTTCCACACCCCTTTGCTTCCTTTCTCTTCTCTCTGGCTCAGTGCCTCCTATTTACATGTCAGAGTTGGTTGCTCAGTGCTGCTCAGCTCAGGGGAGCTCATGGCATCACTTGATGGAGAACTGCAAACAAAAACCCCTTGTGGTACTTGGCTTAGTTTTTGTCCACTTGGTGTCACTGTGGCCCTTTGTCCAACCAAAACTAGGAGCATAAATCAGTCAGAGGTCCTTGTCTTTCTCTCATTGTCTGTGAATAAATGAAGGAGAAGCATTTGTCCACATGTTCCAGCAGCTGTTAACCTTAAACTGTTTGCTCATTTTACTCTCAACTTAACTGATTCTGATGTTTATTCTCAGGTCTAGATCCAGTAACATGAAGTCATTGCACAGCTTCTATTTAATATGCATTAAGATGAACCAGGGAGCTTGATTTGGACTTTTCTAGACTCAGTCAGAAGAAAACAGCTTCAGTATATCATACTCTGTCCCTCTTGGAAAAATAACCCTCCAATTGTTTAAGTTCATTAAAAATTGCAGATCATTGTTTTTGCGCAGCTCCATAAACGTCCCATCAAAGCATCCCAATCAGATGGTCTTTGCTTTTACAACACCTTGATGTTTTACTTTGTTTTCTCAGCCTTGATTGTATATTTGCAGCCTTATCTGTCTGCTGGATGTTGTGTTTTCACCAGATGATGTTTTACAACCCTTAATCATGCTTAACTCTAAAAGTATTTCCATTCCCACTTCCAAATGTGCTATCAAAGCTTTTCGGGGTTGTTAACCAGGTTTTAATTAAAAATAACACAATAAATCAAGATAAATCCAGTGCAAAACTGAAAACTGTTGTCAAAGAAAACTAACTAGCAGGGAGCAATGTTGACTCAAAGAAGAGTTGGCTCTGAGATTATACCAAGGAAGATCTATAACATGCAGGGTAGACTCAAAAACAAACAGTATATAAACAAGACAAGATGAAGAAAAGCAAAGACAAAAACTCTGCAAAGTTATCATTTTCAAATAGTTTGAATTTGTTTCATTACGCTTCCTTTATCTGGGTAAACATTGTCATGACAGACATGCTGCTCCAGTTTGTTACAACTGTAAACTAAATAATTGCTTGGAGGAGTTTAAGCTGAAGATGATCATTTAAACACAGCCGTTTCAGGGGACAGCCGCCCCTCTAAACCCACTTTTCTCATATGTGTGTCTCTTATGGAAGGGCAAACAGCAGATGAAGTCATCTTTGCTTATACAGCAACCTCCACAGATACACAGATAAAACCCACAAAATTATTTTCAAGAATAAAATAAATTATTTTTGTTGTGCAAACTGTGCTGAATATACAGATTTTAAATGCATCCAATATGCTGTAAAATATAATTAACAGTCAATAAACAGCAAACAGTGGAAGGTTGGTTCCTTCACTGTTAATAATGAACATACAGGCATTAAATAAAGGATCCTGCAGGGTGCAGTGGTGGTCAACCTGTGTTCAATAAATCAAAGAAGGAGAAGAAGAAAACAGGAGGCGGAAGTTCAAGATGGCGATGAACGGGATGATGTCCACGTCCCCGGGTCTGTCCTACCAAACAGCGGGGGATTTCTACCCCAGAAAGTTTGGTCCGAAGCCGGACGTGGTTCCGTCCGGGGTGACGGAGCGGAAAGTGGTACCGTTGGATAAACCGGACATGGTGTCGGTGGACGTCATCAACATCAAAGAGCCGGGTTTGTTATGCTAGCTTTGCTAACAGCTGTTCATGAGTGTTAGCATTAGGGAGTCTTTTTTTTAACCTACCTCCTGCTCCATCCATCCACATTCAGTTTATCTCTATTGATCTTTAATCCGCCGTTAATGTGTCGTTTCTTCACAATAAACGAGGGACTGTTGAACCCAGTTTATGTCGAACCCATCTAATCCAGTTCAACTCATTTAAATTCGGATTCTGATCCAGTTCTTTCTCCTCTAAAACAGTGCGACCAGTTTCAGATCATTACTTTTTATTAAAGAGGAACCCAGCAGATTTCTTTATCTGTTTTAGTGCTGATAGCAAAGCTTTTGGTGACAGTGGAGATATAGATTTTAGTTTACCAGTTTTTGTTTCCATCTGCAGCAGCTGCCAGGTACATGGCAGCCCTGAGAGATACCTTCAGTTTATTATGACTGAATCTACACTCAACAAAAATATAAACGTAACACTTTTGTTTTTGCTCCCATTTTCCATGAGATGGACTCAGATCTAAAATTTATTCCAGATAAACAATATTACCATTTCTTTCAAATGTCCACAAATCTGTCTAAATGTTTCATAGTGAGCGCTTCTGCGTTGCTGAGATAATCCCTTCCACCTCACAGGTGTGCTACATCAAGATGCTGATCTGACATCATGATTAATGCACAGGTGGACCTTATAATGCCCACAATAAAAGGCCACTCTGAAATGCGCATTATTTTTTTTCTTTATTGGGGGTCTGGGGACTCGGAACCAGTCAGTAGCTGGTGTGACACCATTTGCCTCATGCAGTGCAACACATCGTCTTTGCATAGAGTTTATCAGATTGTCAATTGTGGTCTGTGGACTGTTGGTCCACTCCTCCTCAATGCCTGTGTAAAGTTGCTGGATATTAGTGGGAACTGCTAGACGCTGTCTTATAAGCCGGTCAAGCACATCCAAAACATGCTCAATGGGTGATATGTGCGAGGAGTATACTGGCCAATCAAGAAACGGGATATTTTCCGCTTCAAAGAATTGTGTACAGATCCTTGCAACATCGGGCCGAGCATTATCTTGCTGAAACATGAGGCGATGTTCATGGATGTATGGCACAACAATAGGCCTCAGGATCTCATCATCTCTGGGCATTTAAAATGCCATCAATAAAATGCACCTGTGTTCTTCATCCATAACAGATGCCTGCCCATACCATAACCCCACCAACCACCATGGGCCACTCGATCCACAGCATTGGCATCAGCAACGTGCTCACCCACACTACGCCACACACGCGTCTGCCCTAAACAATGTAAACCGAGATTCATCCGTGGAGAGAACACCTCTCCAACGTGCCAGACGCCATTGAATGTGTGGTTAAACGTGTTCTGCGGTTGTGATGCCGGTTGTGATGTACTGCCATATTCTCTGAAAAGCCTTTGGAGACGGCTTATGGTGGAGAAATGAACATTCAATGCACGAGTAACAGATCTGGTTGACATTCCTGCTGTCAGCATGCCGATTGCACGCTCCCTCAATGCTTGTGACATCTGTGGCATTTTGCTGTGAGACAAAACTGCGTGGGCTTTTATTGTGGGCACTATAAGGTCCACCTGTGCACTAATCATGATGTCAGATCAGCATCTTGATGTGGCACACCTGTGAGGTGGGAGGGATTATCTCAGCAAAGCAGAAGTGCTCACTATCAAACATTTAGACAGATTTGTGGACAACATTTGAAAGAAATGGTAATATTGTTTATCTGGCATAAATTTTACATCTTTGACTCAATCTCATGGAAAATGGGAGCAAAAACAAAAGTGTTGCGTTTATACTTTTGTTGAGTGTATTAGAGATATCGTGGTCCATCAATTAAAAGATAAAATAAGATTAATGCAGAGGTTAAACTTTTATCTTTGTATTCATTGAGATCCCAGGACTTCAGAGATTATTAATAAAACTGTTTCTATGAGAGTTAAAGTGGTGGACATCTTGCTCCACTTCTCCACCGTCACCATTACCATGGGGATAATGTAAATTATTCGCTCCTGCGTTTGGACCCCTCTAGAACCGTAGTATGAGCTGTTTATTGTCAGGGTTCAGAGTCATCGTGGTCACAAACTTCTGAGCTGCCTGGGAGGCCCTGATGATGATGATGAAGTCTGCGTCAGCAGAGTTTAATGTAGGGCAAACTGGGAGATATGAATCAGGCCTTAGAGGAGCTGACTCTTCATCTTGGATTTAAGATGCTTCAGAGCACTTTGAAGGTCATGATTTAAAGACACCAACGGAACATCATCTCCTGGAAGATGTTTCTCCAGCCTTCGTTTAAATCTGCTTTAATATCTGGAGTGAAACTAAGGACGAAGTTTATCTTCCATCCGAAACCTAGAGACAAGAATTTACTGCTACTTTCTAGTTTGACAGTCCGACGTTTTCTCTCCGCAGATGTCCCCATGCATAGGAAGAAGCACGAGCACGATACCTACGTCCTGGTAAGTGTCTCCTCTCTGTCCATTGAACCACGTTCTGTTCCTGCACTGCAAATCTCAGCTCAGGTCTCTGAGAAGCAGCAGGAGAAGAATCGATCTTATGGAGGGAAATGATTTGACCATCTTCCTAAAACAAAGAGGACATGTCAGAGCGACTTCAGATCTCATCCTGTTTCTAACAACATAAATGTAAAACAGTTTATGTCCAGATAGTGGACTTCAGGATGTCCAGCAGATTCAGTGACGTCTTTCCCTTATTTTGGGCCATGGGGGTCAGTAAATAAAAAGCAGTTCTTGTATTAAATGACCTAATAAGCCTTTTATTAGATAGTGCTTCAGTAGCCGGTGTTTTTCCCTCCTGTTCTTGTTAGGATCTCTGGGGCAGTGGGGGCTCGGCCCCAACTCATCATCTTAATGCTTTTCTTTTTACTGCTTGTTGGTTTCTGTTCTTCCAGCTGTTCTTTATGAACTGACCACAGTTTCTCTGATAAGGGTGGTTTCCTGACCACTGGTCCAACAATTCACCTCCTTCTCCTTTAGTCTTCTTCTCCTTCATCCTTGTTGTTTCTACAGAGGCTCTAAGTTGCTCACGGCTCAGCTCACTGTCCAAAGATGTTTGCAGCTGCTCTCAGGTCCTGCTGCTGTTTGGCGAACTCTACACACTCAACTGTGTCCTCCAGCTTGCAGGGCATTCTGGAAAAGCCTTAGAAATGACTTTAAAGTCTTCTTTAGTCAAACCAGTCCTGAAAAGTTAGACCTGTGGTTCTGAGATTGACCACATGGTGGCAGCGTTGGCCAATCTTTGACTTTCCACAGAGTAACAAATGGAAACAATCTGGTCTGAACCTTCTGACATTCATGCTGATCCTAATAATACCACCTTAAAAGGAAAAGATGACCTTAATAAGATGACTTATCGACAGCAGAACTGTTAGAAAATATCAGCGACATGTTCAGCTTTATTCTTCTGTCATGGTTTGGATGCAGAAAATGTTTCCAGCTTTAGATATGAGTGAGTTTCATGTGAAGGTTTATAATGTAACTTTGTGTTTCATCATCATCATTTGATTTGTTGTTGTCTTGAATAACTTTCCCATTCCAACCAGCAGGGCACAATCCATCCGTTCAGGAAGACGCACAGATCCGTGTTTGGGAAGCTACTACAGGAATTCCGACTGGTCTCCTCAGACAGACGGGTAGGAAACGTTTCCTTTCTGGTTCTAATCTCCATCATCATGGCCTCCTCTTACCTTTCATTCAGCAGAAGGCATCAGGGGAATCCTTGCTTTCTAATCGTGTTATGCTGTAAGCCGGTTAGAGGCGGGATCTGAGTCATGAAGTCAGCCTGAACACCTCCTGTAATCCTGTTTTCCCAGTCGGTCACCATCAGCCACTGCTGGCCAGCTGCTGTTTACTCTCCATTTTATTCAGGTTATTTTTGGTTTCAGTGAATCCTCACTGACCTCCAGATTTACAGTCTTTGATGTCTGTGTTTGTAGACCTGTTCAAATCTGACTCTGTGTTTTTCCACACTCTTTGGAAACATTACCGTCAACCAGAAAGTTTCTGCTGAAGCTGAAACCACTCAGTGTAACTGGAGCCTCACTGTTGGACCACAGCCGGATCCTAAGCTGGTTCTGGTTCATCATGAATCCCAGATCGATAGAAAACGGTTCCGGTGCAAATGGAAGCTAACCATCATGGAGGAACGGGGAGGAGCTGACCAACATCTTTTGGTTCTGAACAGCAGGTCATAGGTCATCTGGTTTTCTTTAACCCTCATTGTTGAGACGTCGGAAAGAAGCTGAAGTTCTGGCTTTAGCTTTTCTCCTAAAGCAGCTTCAGTAAACGGACCTTGATGAAGAACCTTAATTTAAGGAATCTGTTCTCCATCAGGACTGATGAAGACGAAGTTGGATGCTCCTCCTCATCGGTTCAGCACTGGTAACCCAACAGATTTCCACACAAAGTTTCACCGTGAGGAAAATAAGTGGAGCACAGTGAACATGAACAGACTTCATGTTTGTCAGTGTTATTGTGTATTAATCCACTTGAAGCGCACAGCAGTCAGAGTGGATTAGAAGGAGGTCGTCCCTCCTTGGATTGGATTACAGCGTGTCGTACGTGGATCAAATTTAATCAGAGACTTTCCCGTCAACAACCATCTTCATATTCATAAATACAAAGAAAGAAGCTCAGAGGGAGAAGGTGTTTATTCCCACTGAGCCTGTTGGACCTCGTTAAGGTCCAGAGATCTGCTGGTTCTGTCCACAGATGGATGAACCTTGGTTTCATGTGGCGACTCTATAAAGGTGAACTCCGGCAATAACCTAACCAACTGGTTTCATCCCCAGTATCTCTGCTCCTGCAGAACAACATTTGATTTCATCTGTTTGGTGTAAAATTAGTCAGGTTTAGATCGATTGATCGATTAATTGTTAACTGGAGTATAGAGACTTTAAAAAAGGCCCAGTATTCAAACCAAAATTGTAAAAGAATCAATGTAAAGATTTACCATTTAATATAAGTAAACATTTCCCTCCGTCTATCTGCTCTACCCAGAACCCCTCAGGTGGAAAAGTTTTAGTTTCACCAGGTTTACATTCTGTAATAAACCTTCTTTCAGGAACCTTTTGTTGTCCGATTATTAGGCACCTAATCTAAAAAATATTTGACAGATTAATTAATTAGTAAAATGATTTTTAGTTGCAGCCGTACTAAAACAAAGACATTTTGATAAATGTTGGTTTCAGTTCCAGAGGGAGAAGCTTTCCACTCCATCCGAGCAGTAATTACCCGCTTATTAACTCTGATTAACCTTGTTATCCTCACTCAGACCTGCAGAGTAAAGGAACCACTTAAGCAGCAACTATTTGACTGAAGTATGAAGTAGGTGACAGTGACAGGCTTTAAGTTCACATCACATCAGTTAGATTGAAGTCCAGACTTTGACTAGGCCACACCATGAAGCTTCATCCTGCTGTTATTGTGTTTTTAGTCTTTCAGAGGTGGAGTTGAGGTTGTGCTTTGAATCATTTTTCTTTTGCTGAATTCTGCTGTTGTTTAACTTTAGGACTCATCATATGTTGGTATAGAGCCTGTTAATGATGCTGCTCACAGAAACCCAAACTGGAGCAGAGCAATGCCTGGTTACAGGTCGGAAACCTCCTCTGCTCATGGCTGCACGCCGTCACCAGTTCATTATGTAAGCAGGTTTATTTTAGGAGGAGAACACAGCCACCCTGGAGAGAAAACAGCAGCGGAGGTTGGACCTCTGCCGGATTCGGTCCAAGGCCGTCTCCTTCCTCCGCTCTGAGTCACCCTGCCGCCGCCCGTCATTATCACAAACGTTCGCCTCACATGGCCACGGTGCTCGCTGCCTGGCGTCAGGAAGAGCTTTGGTTTAAGGACTACCTGGAGTCCAAGTGGCTGCAGGACCTCAGCAGGACCGTCATTCCGATGTCGAGTCGGACCTGAATGTTGGCGGAGACGCTGCACGGAGACGGAGGGGGGCAGCAGAGTGCCGGGTTCCAGCGGTGTGGAGGCCCGCTCCAGGCGCCGTGTATGTGAAAGTGGGCTGATAATGTTTGGGGCCGGCGCCGTCTTTATGTTTGCACACACACACTGCAGGTCTCCCGCTCCTGTTGCTGGCTACTGCTGTCACCAGACGCCGCAGCGCTGTCATAACACAGCGCACCACAGTAATTGTAGATTTCACAGCAATCGGCTCCCCTCGCCACCGCATATGAGTCCAACAGGAAGTGACAGGCCAGGACACACACACACACATCCCTTTCTTCCGTCTCTGACACACAAACACTGGGTCTGCTCAGAGGCAGCTAACACTCAGGCTTTTATTACAGTTTTCCTTCATTGGATTCTGCTGATTTTTTTTCCCTCCATCAGAGAGAACAGGGCTGAATGGACTTAAAATTAGCTCACCTTCTGTTCTGCAACCAAAGCCTCCTGATCAGATAAATGCAGCCTGGCAGTTGGCGATGGACTGTGCTCCAGAAGCAGAGCTGGAAGTAGGGTCACCTTCATGCACCGCTGCACTCAAACCTCAGGAGGGCGATCAGGGCAGACTAGGGTTTACATCCAGGCTCCCTCCAGCAGTCGATACTGGTGTCTTTTAACAACAAGCCTCTCCTTTCTCAAACCAAAGTACTTGCAACAGCTGAAAAACATCCCACTGACATTATGTCTAGACCTCCGTTTGTAAAGTTACACCGCATCCCAGAACCTGTGCTGGATTTCAGCTGGATGACATTAGTCTGGTAGCTACCACTCTTTGTCAGAACCTTTTTATGCTTTTTTAATATTTTAATATTTTATTTTTAAAAAGATTTATGTGGGATTTTACAAAAAAACAACAAAATTCTAAATTCTGTGAATCAGCAGGCCTCTTTTATTCTTTAAAACATTGCCTCAGTTTATTATGGCTCCTGCACAGCGCTCTGATGGTCGACTCGCCGTGTTTCGGTCCTGTTGAGGTTTGGACTTTCACTGGACCGTTGCAATAAGTTGGTTCTTTTTCTGCAGCATTTAGTTGTGATGCTGCTGTATCTGTGATGGTTGACAGTTGATGTTCACTCCAGATACTTTGAGACCCAAAGGGTTAAAACTGCAATGAGTGGCTTAAGAAAACAAAAACAAGATAAAAAAAAATCTGATTTAAAGACAAGTTGAAACCAGGGAACAATCATTTTAAGCAAAAACAAACCAGGGTAAAAATAGAGCAAAGAAAAGGCAAAGCAAGGTTAAAATCAAGGATAATTATAGGACATAAAAATGGGATGGTTAAAAAACAGGATAACAGGTGAGTCAGAAGAAAACTGGATTGAAAAAACCAGGTTGTACCAGGATGAATTGGGAGTAGAGACGGGTCAACGCCTGGGTGAGCTGGAATAAAACTGTGTTAAAAAACAAAATAAGACCAAAAAGCAAAAGAAACCAGATGAAATGAGGCTTGGCAGGAATAAAACTGGAATAGAAACAGCATAAAAGCAGCGTGAACCGAAAGAAAATGGGATTTCAAAACAGACTAAAACTACTCTTATACAGAATATAACAGAAATAAAATCTTCATAGAACCAGTACAAAGATTTATTTTCAATTTATTTCTCTAGTAACCCCCCCAACCATCTCTCTTCCTTGGCTAGAATATGGACGTTGTTGTGTCCTTTAGCCTTCAGGTGTTGGTGGACCGCTGAGTCCTGTCCTGTGGAGTTAGACCTCCTGTGTTGAGCCTCCTGTGCAGAGATTGCTTGGTCTCTCCAATATACAGGTCTCTGCACTCTTTGCTACACTCAACACAGCGTAAACCACGTTTTCAGTCTTGTTCCTGGGTGTCTTATCTTTGGGATTAGAAGCAAAACGTCTTCTAGAAAACTTCACATCCAGTTGCCTAAACTGATCTTTCCAAGCCTACTATGATGGAAAAAAGTGGAGAGATTAGAAATTTATGATTGGAAAAAAACAAATACTGCAGAATGGGACAATAGAGATAGAATGAAGTTGAATGATAAAAATTGGTCCCTATGTCCTCCAGCAGTCTAAGCCTATAGCAGCATAACTATAGAGATAGTTCAAGATAAGCTGAACCACTCTAACTATAAACTTTATCAAAAAGGAAAGTTGGAAGTCTAGACGGGGTGTTTGCCTCTAGGACTGGGTTCTTAGTTATTAAGCATTAAATTAAGCATTAGAATCCATACTAAAAGTTCTAAATGTAAAAAAAATAAAAATCCTAAACGTTTGTGTACCAGGTTCTTCCCCATGTTCTGCTGTACCAACTTTTAACTGTATCTCAATGCAAAGGACCTCTTGGATGTTAATGTGTATTTAAATTCTCCATCTGACCAAAGTTATTTCATCATTAACAATGGAAACTACTGAGATGAGAGACGTGACAAATAAAATAAAATGTTATGAGAGGCAATATGTCAACAGTCTGTTGATATGGATGAAGCCCTCCAGGACATCAGGCAGTATTGCTGGGATATCCCAGACCGATGGATAAATTCACAGAATGATGTCGTTCCTAACGGTGGCTGTGGGCAGAGAATTAATCACTTGTTGATTATTTTAAACAGAGACCTGTAGGCTAATTGTGATGAGAGCCATTTTCCAGGAGGATAGCGGCTGTATCTGAACAGAGATGATGAGGTTCTGGCCGATCCTGAACTCTGTTCAGAACATAGATTCTAGAGCATAGAGAGGGGTCTTCGATCGTTTTCATTCCTGACACCAGATAAATGATAGAAAGGCTGTGAAAGGACCCCCTGCTCCTCCTCTCCACATGGGTCAGTTTGTTTTCAGTGGATCATAAGCTTTGTTTAGAAGGTAAGATATCCAAGTTTCGGTCCGTGTTTGGAGTGAACTCGGACCTCTTTAGATGAGTCACCTGGTTCCCTGATGAGGAATCCAGATAACCTCTGGATAGATTGGTCCCACTCAAGATGATCAGTTAATGTGTTTTATAAGCAGCACTGGGCTGTTATTCATCTTCATCCCTTCATTTTGTTTTAGCTTTGTGCTCAGGAACATCGTTTCACAGATGGTATCATTAATAGGTGTAACATATTTAAGATATGCAGGTTTAAAGACAACATGAAGCCAACCGTAACCCTGCTAAGGGTTTTTTACTTCAGTGCTTTTATTGTATTTGTCCTTCCTCAGATTCCAGCGTCTTACAGCTGTTCTAAGCTGCAGAATTTGGGGTCTGATGAAAAATGAATAAATAAGTAAAACCTGCAGATGTGAGGGAAGAAAGAAGCACCAGAGAGCATGTTGTTTGCTCCTCTGCTCAGGCTTCCAGTGTGACCTTCCCCTGGGCTGCTCTTCCTGCCACAAACTGATTCAGAGTGCAGCGGACATGTTCAGCCACACGCTCACTCTCCTTCGGTCAGATTCACCTTAAACCTCTGAATTAGGCCAACCGCCGGGGAGGACACGGCGGGGCGGGACCAGACGGCGTCTGTAACTGGTCCCAGCGTAGTTGGAGCGCTGAGCGATGGCGGCTTGTTAAGGTGAAGTTAGTGTTGGTTCCCTGCAGGCGCTGAAGAGAAGAGAAAAAAATATCTACCAGTTTTAATATTTAAAAGTAACTAAACATCAAAAACCGTTTTCTGTTCAGGATGGATTAATGAGGCTAAATCCCTGGTATGAAGTAAACAGTAAATGATGCAGAGCTGTTATTTTCTGTTCCTAGAATGAAGTGAAGGTGAAGATGAGGAGGCTGGATTATCGGCTTCTTTTACTCTGAGCTTGGATTTTCATGTCTCTCCAGAAACGTTTTCCATGTTTCAAACAAAATTTCAGCCCAGATGTTTGTCTGCCTGCCGTAAGAAAAGCAGTGGAGACGAGTTTTTTTTACTGGCTTTTCCACATCTGTGACGCTTTGACATGACTCTGCTTTCATTAAACATTCATACTGTTTCTTTTGTTAAATGGTGTCGAAAACAGAGATGTTTTTTTTCTCTCTGCTGCTTCAGGGATGCTGACAATGTTGGATCCTTGATAAAAGCTGCTAGTTTATGGTTCCTAATCAGGAGGTGGTCGTTCAAGGCCTCTCGTTACCCTCTGTATACTACAGGACGCACGATGAGGCGGAAATTCGATCCAATAAATTCTCGCACGACTGGAGAATCGACCTGAAAAGGGCAAAAACTCATACAGTGTTTGCTTTGATCTTTTAAAGGTTCACTTCAGGTCTGAGGTTTTCTATTTCTGATAAATTGAAACAAACTTTTGGTTTGGTGCAAATTCTGAATGTTTAGATGATTTTTAAGATCAATTTAATTAGATGTATTTAGTTTTATTGTGATTAGAGACAGACTGATTTATCAGGCAGATAATAGCTTGTTTTTTTTCTCTCAGTATTGGATGGATGAGTCCACTGATTCATTAGCTGTGCTTCGTTCATATTAACACACATTGCCTCACCTCTCTTTGCTATTTATTGTTAATATTTTGTTTATAAACAGAAAAATCTTTTTTTTTGTTAAATTTTTTGTCATTGTGCTTTTTTCATGGAAATATAGGAAGAAAATCAATATCAGGTTTATAAATATCTGGAATCAGTTAGACTGATATAAAAAAATCTGTTTTTGGTTTAAAACTAATTAAATAACCATTATGTTCATAAGCAGCACCTCTTCTGTACAAACAGTGGCAGAAGAAGCAGGAATCCAGCAGAGCAACCAGTGACCTGTAACTTCTGAACTATTGTGTTCAGGTTCAGAATAAATCCTGTTAAAGCTTCGATGGTGGAAACTGCATCAACATCCTGTAGTAATTTACATATTTTTCAGCCATTTTGATTTTAAATTCTTCCACATACACAATGTGAACTTTTAATGGTTTTAAACAGTTTTCAACTGTTTTTTCAGTTTTTTTTTTCTCTCTAACAGTAAAGTTGGTTAAATCTTGTAATTTTCTGGGCTCTGACTAACAGATGGAGACATTTTGCTCCTGATGTTTCACAGCTCTTCTGGTGTTTTCTTGTCATTTTCAGTCGTGGAGGATCCTGCTGTTCGGAGCGCTCAACCTGCTGTGTACCGGCTGTCTGCTGATGTGGTGCAGCTCCACCAACAGCATGGGTGAGCAAACAGATCTACTGTACAACAAGCAGCAACAGTCTGACGTACAGGGACTGACAGAGTCCCCCTCTCTGAGACGTTAACTGGTGCAGAAACCTGTCCACACACAGTAAACACAGATTGACAGCCACACACATCAGTGTGTGTGTGCAGCTGTAAACAGGCACTGGATCGCGTCTGTTTGTGGCGTGGACTCACCGCAGGGTCCGGAACAATCCGGCTGCTGCTTGGCGGCGGCGGAGTGTTTGAGTTGTTCTGTTAGCTCAGTCAGAAGGTGGCGCTTTAAAGGCCACGTCCACCGTGGCTCTTTTTACCTTCAGGTGTTGCGATGCAGACAAGCCATCTGTCATAATGACAGAAACCAACACCAGCCTGCTGCCTGAAACAGCCTCAGCAGCTGCAGCTAAAGAAAAACTCTGATCTTTGACGCCTCAAAGATAAAGTCCTCCATCCGTCAGTTCAGGCAGGAAACCAGAACACAAAGCATAGCAGTGAAGTAGAAGGTCGTCCCTCCAGAGTTTGGACCTTCTCTGCAGATCCAGACGAGCAGCAGCTTCTTTCTAATGTCCCCAATTGTTGCTCTGTGATTATGCTGAGGAGCAGTAACTTCTGCTGCTTGGATCCAGGATCTGCTGACCTCCATCAGCCGTACCTCCTGACCTCAGTGAGGATATAACAGCAAACCACCCCAAACATCTAGAGTGCCACCTTCCAGCTCAGCTCAGCATGGAGGACCAGCGTCTGCGACCAGCCTTCGCCCAGAAATAGGACCTAAACTCCCCCTGCCTACAGGGGGCGCTGTAGGTTATTCAGAGCTTCTCTAGTTCCAGTTTCTAAGCTGGTCTCCATTAAGTCTTCAGAAGCTCCTGGTCCGTCATCAAACCAGTGGCGTCTTTCAGCTTTGCTGCACAAAGACATGCAAACCTGTCTTGAGTTTCCTGCTGGACGGCTTGATCGGTAATTATGGGGACGTTTCAGCTTTCAAAATGTCTGAAATGTTCCCATTTTCATTCCCAATTATTTCCCTGGTTATTTTCTGCCTCCTATGAGAAAAAAGAATTTTTAGAGGAACAAGGATTCAGATCTGACTGACCTGTGTTGGAGGCTTCCAGGGTCCGTCTGCTTGTTTGTGTGCATCATAGGGTAGTTTAACCGTAAACATGTAGATATCAGTGCTGTCTGTCCTACAAAGCATCAGCCGTGCAGCCAGACGACGTGTTTATGGTCAGACAGACACCAACCTGAGATCCTCTCTGGGACCCCATCACTCAGGAAAAAACACAGCCTTGAAGAAGGAACAGCGTGCAACTCTATCCGTGCAGATGCTGCAGAAAAACACGCAGACAGATGCAGTCGCAGAGGTGGCGTCGGGTGTCACTCACACAGGAAGTGGAGAACAGAGGGATCGAAGGAGGGGAGAAGGCGACACCGCTGTCGATACTGGGTCAGGATGAGACGGCGGCGCAGGATCCTCTCCTGCCTCTGTAACCTGGACTCACAGACACATAAACCACCGATCAGAATCTGCTGTTTGCTTTAAGGATGTTAAGGAATGGTGCGTTCACTGAAAGTCTGAACTTCAGATGTCTGGCATGACAAATGAGGTTTAAACAAGCTGAGCAGACGTGAGACAAAACAGAAGTTAGTTTGATCAGTGCTGAACAATGAAACACCAACAACATACACCTGGTCAATGACTGTAGGATGATCGACAGAACAGTTTTTAAAGGTTTATGTTTCAATAGGGTTTGAGTTACAGATTAAATTGTCTTTTTCACTGGTTGTTGATTAATGATGATCCAAGTTGTGCTTACTTGTGCTTAAACTGCAGCCTGTGGGATCAGTTATTGTTACTATTAGTACACAGGAGTTTCTGTCTGTCCTGGTTTCTATTCTTTGTTTCTGTTTGACCAAACTGTCTCAGAGTTTATCTGAACAGGAGAGAAGAGGTTCAGTCAGACCTGCTCCTGATGACAGAACAGCGCGGATCTTAAAATGACAAATAATGAAAGTTTCCATTATTTTAAAGGGGCATTAGATGGTTTTCTAAGGATGCTGCCACCTGTGACCAAAACACAGAAGTGCAGCATTCTTCTGTTTGTCCTCGTAGCTCGTACTGGACTGGGCCCTTTTGCATCCCCGAGGCACTTTGTCAAACCAAAACGAACCTGTTGACCCCCCTGTTTACCCCCTCCAGCTGTAGTGGAGCTGCAGCAAAAATCACTGCAGAAAGATGGTCGGTCAACAACACAAACATTACTCTCCTCATCCATAAAAATGTAAACATCACGGAAAGGCTACAGATTTCAGCAATGTTTTTGCTATGTTGTTTTTTGGCAAGTTTGCCAGATAAATATTTTTGAACAATGGAGTCAGAATGAACGAAAAACAAGGCAGACGTCCGCGGAAACAGGTTTTATATTCAAGGCTCCGAATGAGGCGGCGACGTGCAAATTCATTGCACTGATGTCCAGCAGAGTATTTTAAGATATGAATAACTTAATTTGAACTATTCATTAATTGGGAATACATCCTGATTTTCCACATAATGCACCTTGAATATAACGATTTAATCGTTTGCTAGGTTGGACCCATTCAACATGAATGCTCTTCACGTCACATCCACAACCTGGGAACTTCTGACCCAAAGTACATTCAGGAAAATAGGCTACAGCTTATAGATGCATCGGCGCTGAACTACTGAGGTTTTAGTCTGATCGTCAAACCATGTTTTAGTCTTAAAAGGTTAAATAAAAGGCTGTTTTAAGGATATATTTCAGTAAAAACTCACATAACATGTCTTTGAAGAAGCAAAGAACTGTTAACTGGGCTCATCTTCAGGTTGGGGATGTTTTCATGCAAACAAGAACTAAAAAAGAATAATGGAAAACTAGGAGCAGCTGCTGGATTGCTGGAAAAGACTCCTTATTAATCAGGGTCAATATACTGAAGGATGTTTTCTGGACAGGGTTGTGGTGCTGGGATGATAGAAATCAGTGAACTCATTGCTGATTGACCTTAATGTGATGACTTTTGCTTTATTCATTCTGTGACTTTAAAATAACTTTATTTAAGTCAAAGAGATGAGCTATAGCTTAGGGTTTAGCTTCATATTAAAACAAGACTGTTTGAATTTTTCTAATTACTTAATAGCTATCCTTGCCTTTAAGGATGTGTTTTAAAATGAGGACACGTCTTCCCAAATGGAGCTAAATAAGTCAGTTCTTCCCTAGAATCATCTCTCAACTGAATGAAAGGCACAGCTGGTAGAGTTATATTTAGACCTAACTTAACATAAAACGGTTATTTGTCAGTTTAGAAATCTTCTCTAGTAATTTGCTCCGGCTACTGTTGTGTTTTCCTCGATACGTGCAGGTCTGTAGGGACAGTTGAAACGTTCCCATCCAGCGCCTCCAGTGTATTTCCGCCTTTAGTTTAAATGAAGCATGAGTCCATCCCTACAGAGAGAGACACACATTTGCTTGATTTTCTCTCTTTCACACTCACACCAACGTCCTCTCTGACCTCCCCTTTGCGAGTCTAATACCATGTTGCAGAACAACTGCCCTCTGACGTGCACAGAGCCCCGTGCATGCTGACCCTGCTCGCAAACATACACACACTCTTTGGCCTCATTAGCCCATGACTAACGGCTTAACAGACGTTGTGCAAACCGTATAGACTCGATGCATGCTTTACGGGACGGGGGAGCTTGGCTCGGCGGACCTAAGAGCTGTCGAAAGAGATAATCGGAGCACTGCTTATTTGTACTCGCTGTTCCTAATGTCGTTTCCCCTCTATGTACATTACTTAATAAACCCCCAGCAGCAACAGATTGGAGTTCCTCGCTCCCTCGCCTCCAGGTCTGTGACAGTGGGTGGAACCGACAGTGTTTACACGTGTTTTCTAAGCAGGATTTGTGAAGCGAAACACAGATTCTCACACTGATGCTGTTCTCAGACGCACGACGTGACACTTGTACTCCGAAAGCAGTTGACCTTCACACTTTCTTCTCACAGTTGTGATACAAACATTGGTTTTAACTTAAGTGTCTTGCTGCAGATGGAGAGCTGCTTGATGGATGACTTTGGAGCTCAGGGATCGATCCGACTTGTATTTGATAACATCATCTTAGGGTTTCAGTAATGGTTAGCTCTAAAGCACATGTGCACCATCATTGGTTTGCATCACAACAACCTCATATGCAACCTCTGCTGACCTGCGAAGACGTAGGTTTTGGAATCTCCAGGGGTTCCAGAATCGCTCGCATGAAAAGGATCAAAGAAA
>JAUZNJ010017951.1:0-17355 GCA_034780135.1 Jordanella pulchra | reverse complement strand
GGTCTGGCAGCTGCTTATGTAGCCGGGTCTCCTGATGAGCTGACGATCCCCAGGTGTGCAGAGGGCTCCAGCCCAGGGGACCCATGGCGCGCTCTGCTGGAGGAAAAGTGGCAGACAGGTTCCGGATACTAACAGTTCAATTAAGTCAGGTTATCAGCTCTTCACAAGAGCAACCAGGAGTTTCAGATAAGTCGGGGATCCAGCTCGCATGAGCTGGCAGGCAAACTCCGGACTCTCACAGTTCAGACACAGGTCCAGTCTCAGCTCTTCACAAGAGCGACAGAAAATCCAAGACCCAGCTCGCATGAGCTGGCAGGCAGGTAACGGATCACAACACTTTGTCCTAATTAAAATGAAAATATTTTCACACTTCAAATATTTGTATATTTCTGATCTTTATCAGAAAGAGTCACTTAAAAATTGTACACAGTACCCTTCTTTAGGTATGTCCTGATATGACCTTTTTCATTTCTGATTTGTATACCAGTCCTGCAGCTTTGAGTATTGTCTGCAAGTTATTGATTAATGAATTTATCTTGACTGATGTTATCAATCGACTAATGATTAATTGATAATGATTAATTCTACAAAACCCTGAATTAAAAATAAAACATACATTCTAACAATTTACTGTGCCAGCTGTATTAAATATTGAACAAATAAACAAATATTTTTTACATATTATTACATCTATCTATATAATAAAACAAAACCAAAAAAAATTTATGTGACACATTTATAATTTTCCATTAACAGAGCCCTGCTCCTTTCTATCATCAAGTTCCAAGTACAGCTGAGAAGTTATGCTGCTCTGCAGTGCAGGACAGCTAATTAGGCGCCATTTAGGCATTACCTTGGTTTATTGAGAGTACATATTTGCAAACAGAACCACATAAATTGCATTCTGCATCCTTATCACCACTAAACAGTGTAAATTGTCCCAGACCAGAATCTGGCTTTTTTTATATTTCTGCAGTAGAACCACTCTGGTACTACTTCTCTTGCAAATACCAGCGAGGCTCTGCGTAAGGATGAAGAGCGGGGTCCTCTAGTGGAAGGCTGTAACACTACAAGACTAATCGTAACCCTTTGCATCAGTATTGCATGAGCCCTATCCTAAGTCAAAGTAGAAAACCTATTTATTTAGAACTTCCTTTGATGTTAAAGTTAAGGTGTTAACTGAGATATTATTAGTCTAAGATTGTGGTCCAAATGTTTTATTTGCTTTACTACCTGCCTTTATCATGTTATTTTCTTTATTTGCTTTCATTTTCCTTTAATTTTACTGTTTAATTCATGCAAAGCACTTTGATTTGTCTCTGTACGGAATTTTGCTGTAGAAAGAAACTTGCCCCATCTTGCCTAAATCCACCCGCCCCATTGTGATAACAATTAGTAGCAGCCTATGCTGTGGACAAGTTTATAGCCACCAATCGTTTTCTGCCAGACAATGATTCAGAATAAAAAGAAATAGGAAATATAAATCCAGGCCAGACTTTTAATATCTTTTATAATGTCACTCTAGGTCCTCATCTATTACAAAAAATGTTGATATAATAGATACATCGTAGCGTTGACATGTAACGTGACATTAAATAGTGCAAAAGGAAGCTCACTTTTTCAAAGCAATATATCCATTATGGTGTTAACATTACAGAAACATTAAATTTCTGTTTAGCCTAGAAAAAACAGTTTTTTTTTGTATGAATAAAGAATAAATTTGAAATAGTTAACTGTTAAATCTTATGTTCTTAGGGATAATTTTTCTCTCTCAGCAGAGGTTAAGCTGAAGCACCAAGGCCCAGGCTAATTGTGATCTAATTAAAATTACATTTCTGAGAAAAGACGGTGTTGCTGAATGTCAGACAAGTGTCTAAAGAGACGTTTATACTCCACTGGGGTAAAAACTGCTCTTTGCTTATTCTGCTCCTACATTCTGTGCTTTCAGCGTTTACACATGCACGCCACTAATTGAATCTGCAGAGAACAAAAGATGAATACTAATCAGATATAAATTTTCAATCAGCTAGAAAATATGATGGACATGATTTAATCCACTTTTCTTGCTTTAAATTAGTCACAAAAGAGGAAAAATACTGTTGATTGATGCGTTTCTTTTTCACTTTTTGTACCGTAAGTTTCTTTCAGCAATTACACAGAGAGAACAGCTGCAGAGGGTAAGGAAGTGGGTGTACTTCAAATCAAGCAAAAAGAATCGCTACCTTGTGTTGATTTGCACAATGTGACAATGTTTAATCTGATCTTTATGAATGTTTTTTTGTGGACCAAGTGAAACACAGAACTGTTGGCAACAGATTTTCTTTGGGATGAGATGAAAGCCCTCAGCTATGAGGGAAAACAAATGCCTTCTGACAAGACGTCTAGCTTTAAACTCACATCCCATAAAAAAAAAGACAATTAAAGAAACAAAATCAGAAATCAAATCTGCAGCTGCCCATTCTGACCATAACCATTGTGAGAAGCAGGAGTCATGTTAAGTGAAGGATTTGTTGCTAAAGCAAAAGGCTTTAAAGTCGCACAGATATACTCTGATGCTGTAAACTGGTAAGATGAACCCCATTTGGAGCACTCAAGGAAACCCTTAGCTTCAATATGACCTTCCTGTCACACCACAGGTCCCTTTTCTGCTACCTTACACCTACAATGGAGTAGGGCTTCAATGCTACCATGTAGCGCCTAAGCCAACGTTTTCCTTTCATCAACATTCATCACAGCATAGCTCTTACTGTAGAGGAAGCAGGCAATGTATGCACGGAGCAGACTGCCAAATCATCTATCAATGACAGCCAACTAGGGAGGGAGGACACACAGATGCATGGACGATAGGACTGCAGGACACACGGATGGATGGACAGATGTTTTCAGTGTTGTTTTCTTTCCCAAGCTCCAAGTCTTAAATGGTTTTACCTGCAAACAAGTCATGAGGGCTCTTGAACTTTTGCTCCTTAGATATCTGAGCCTTCGCTGTCTGAGTAAACAAAGAAAAAAATGACTAAATGAACATCCCAGCATACCTCAGGACAACATTAAGCCTCAACATAAGCCCCTTCCATGACACATTCACCCATTCTACAAAGTTATGTAACTCTGCTCCCATTCAAGTTAACTGATGCTTGTCACTGACGGTTATTTTAGCCCCATGATGAACATCCCAAAGAAGACTGGAAGTGAGGCATGGTAGAAGCATCTCTCCTGAATAGGAACCTCATACTGAGGATAAGAACTTAAACTGAGATCTTCAGTGGGCAAAAGAAGGCAAGTCTGTGCAAATCATCTTCTCAGCTTTTTGCATGAAGCACAGAAAATCAAGTGTCTGCAAACACATTTTCACCAACAAAACAGACATACAGCAGAACAGCACAATCCAATCGACCTCCGGTTTGTCAGCGGAGGTGCTTACCTGATGAAGAAGGAGGCAGCTGCAGATGAGGAAGGAGAGGCTGATGCTCTGGTTATAGGTATTGGAAGTCCTGTTTGGCTGGGGTCTTTCAGTCTGCAAGATGTCAGTGATGAGGTGGTGGTGCAGCTCCTGGTTGTCTCTGTCAAGGTGGGGATTGGGTTCTCCAAGGTTGTGACATCACTTTCTGCTTCTCCCATCAAACTTCGGGCCTGTTAATAAATAGAAAGAGATAAGACCACAACCCAAGCTCATGGCGGTCCTGCTTACCTTAGTTCCACTCCATTTGCTCCCCCCTCTGCCCTCCTTTGCCACAGATGGATGGGCAGCTGCTGCAAACTGTAAGGGTTAGTGGCAGTCAGCAGTATCCGCAGCAGAGAGCTCCCTACAGAACAACAGGGATGCTGCACCATTCATTGATTCTGGCAACACTCACAAGGTTGCTCTGGATGTAACATACTGTAATTAAGCAATAACCCGCATTTAATTAGCAATTAAATCACTAGTGATTTAGCTCATTCGGCACTCCTGATTATATCTATACCTTCATGCCCAATTTGGCACTCATGCGGGTTGAATCAGAATGCCTGTGAGTGAGCTTTAAAGAGGGTAAAATGACCTGTGATTTGTGCATAGTTTGAATAACTAGGAGGTATCTGAGCGGTGCATACTGTACATAACGCACCCTGCTCGGAACGCAGGCAACAGAACAGGAATAAAGTCAGGTGTGCAACACCTGACTCAGCCCTGGAGCAGCGGTAGTTCATGCTGAACATACAGTTCACTCACAGTAATGGCAGCAATGTTGTGAAAACAATAGCTGTCTACATATTCAACACAAATATCTGGAAGGAAACAACCAAGAATCGTTTGTGATGTACACATCATGTTCAGAACATTTAAAAAAGTTTGACACAAAGATTTTTGAGATTTGTAAACATTTATTGTGCTTTATTGTGCAGTTGCATGAATATTGCAATGCACAGACTTTTGCCGAAAATACGTACAATTTTTTTATTGTTGTTTTTAGCCTTGGGTCGGTTCGGTCCGTCAATCGTTCAATCGCATTTTCAGACTGCTGTGGCTCTACACAAGCCATGTCACACTCATGTACTTAGATATTTAAAATCGACTTATTTCTCTTGCTAGTTAATTTATCTGAGTTATTGTGACATATCAAATGTTATGTGGTAGTGTTTATAGTCAGAGCATCAATGTCTGTTAGATATCATTTTCTTTCTATAGCTCTTTTTAATATTTCTACAAATCATTGAAAGAAAACCACCAATAAAAACTATCATTGCCGCTTAACATCATTGACTTTAAGGTACCTGATGATCAAATGATGATCAATGATCAATATGGCTAAAGTTAAAATTGACCAACTACACTAAAGGCTGTAGCAGGCCAACTCTACAGCTACAGAGGACCGAGCAAATGATAACACAGTTGACATGTTAAACTCTTGGCTTAGCGAGCACCATGAGAAGGACGAATGTTACCAGCTGAAACCATCAGTTTCTGTGTGTTTTTACTGTAAAGACAATGGCCTCTTTAACGCACTATGGCACAAAAGAAAAACAACTAGAATTTCACATTGTTTTTGACAGATATTTTGGCTTTTAACAACGGATAACAATGCTTATGGATATTCTAATCTGATTTTAATTCGCTTTTTTTTTTTTTTTTACTTTGGCCCAGTATTGTTGTCAGTCAGTTTTGTTTTTTTTTTTTTTAGGGCCAAATAATGGCTCTACGTCTACAACTAGCTGGAGTCACTATATACACAACACCCTAATACCCACCAGAGCCCCAATTTCCTTCTGCAGTACTACCACAGAAATACTGCCGAAATTGTCTTTTAATGATTTATTAATTATCTGTCTTTATTTATTCATCTGTCAGAGTATCTTATAACTCCGGCAAATAATGTTTGGGGTAGCAGCAACAATGTTACCAATTAACCAATGCTGCAGGTTGACTAAAATTTACTCACTCACTGTCTGGAACAATCCTTCTCTAGCAGAAAAAAAAATCCATAATCCTTATAAGGAATTAATTATAAGATTTAAACATAAATATAAGAGAAAATTTGTTCCCTAGAGACATTAACATGGAGCCCAAGTCAGATAGAAACGTTGTGTTTGAAAATTATGACTGATGAAAACACTGAGTGCAGCCAGGAATGAGCCAAACACAGATCCCTGCACCGCAGCCAGGGCAGGAAGTCCCCACACCAAAGCAGGAGTTGGTGACAAGTTAGGAATTCAGTGCATACCAAAGAAGTGGACCAATTACACTCTGGCATGAAAGACTAGAGCATTTCACACGCAGCCGTACAGGAAGTTAGTGAGAAGCTCGTCACATCTGCTGCTGATTGACTCGTTGGAGTGTCTGTTTTAAATAGAGTGGCAGCAAATTTAAGGAGGACACACAGACAGTCAGGCACAGGTGGAGCAGTTGTGCATGCTCCAGGCGGATAAATGCAGACTCAACACACATACATTTCAGTTTGGGTTTCAGTGCCTAAGTGAGTTTTCCCTTTGGTATAAAAACGAGACTTAAGCTGCACACCCAAGCCGCTCCCTGCAGCCTTGGACCAGGGCTGGCCCTGATTATGGCTGAGAAGAACAATCTATCCCCCGGTCAGGTAATTAGGCTGTGTCAGTGGAGCCATGTGCGCTCGGCTGTCTGCACCAAAGTCAGTAATGAGCTGACCCCCCCCTCCTCTCACCCTCAGCCCTTTATCCTTGGTTCTTTCACTGGAATAAAACAGGCAGAAGAGAGAGGGTAAAAATAGAGAACCTATGGACAATTTAAACATAATAAGACAAGTAAAGAACTGTTAAAAATTAAAAAGGACTGTAGAAGTTGAAACTCTGATGTTCCAAGTGTGCATAGCAGGTCCACATTCAGTCAACCCACCATCTTCCTTTCAGACTAACAGAAGTCCACCCTAAACTTTGATCCCTGCAAGCAGCAGACGATTATAGCTGAGGTGAAATAGGCCTTATGTTAATTTTTCTGTAGTTCTGTCTCTGTTGGTCATGGAGGCCAGCTGAGTGAACAATCCACTCAGCCAATTGGTGAGGATTTACTATTGTAGTAGTCTTGACGGAAGATGCCAATAAAAATATTCAATCCCGACTGGATTAACATGGACAGAAAATGCTGGAACTTTCAATGTTTTTCCTGCCTTGTTTTTTTTTTTTTTTTGTCATCGCTGCCATCTGTGGCTGTTTGCCATTCGAGCACAGCTGCACAGAGGCAGCAGCAGCCAAGATCATCGGCTGGTTAGGAAATTGGTGGCAGAAGAGTTAGCTCTGGAGGCAGCCAACATCTCAGTAAAGAACGGAAATCCTCCAAAGTCGAGTGCATGTAGATTAGTCCGCATGTGGTTTTGGAAATTTGAAAGCAAAGGGTGAAACGTTGATTTGATTCAGTCTGAACAGTCCTGTTCATAAATGTCATTTCATAAAATTACAGGAACTGCTAAAAAGCTCTGATCATAGAAAAGCTGGAGCCGGTCAACTAAAAAAATGTTTAATTATTCACCTTCATATATTGAAATATTCAAAAAGAGATTTATTCCACAAATCTAGGCCCAACAATGATATTTATACATTACTTACTCAAAAAGTCATATTTTAAGCATACATTTCTGTTATAATTGATGGTTGTGGCTGATAGATAATGAAGATCAAAAATAAGATCTAATTTCACATGAAGCTAATAAAAAAGGATATTTAATAATAAAAAAAGATGTTAGCCAGTGAAACATATCTTTAATATATTTAATTAACATTTTAAATAATTAATTCTGTATTTTCTCATTTATTAAGATATGCAATGCATCTTCTGATTTTCCTAGTAAAAATCTGACCGAATTTTACACTAAACCAGTGTTTTATACATCGCTGTAGGCTGTACACATCTTTTTTAGATCGTAAATCTTTCACTCTCTTTGGTTGTGAGGACAGATAATATTAGATAAAGCAAGGTGAGTTGTGGGGCTCACTAAAGACATGCTGTCACTCTACACAGGGCCAACACAATGAGACAACCAAGAACATGAACACCTAGAGGGTAAATTAACTTAAAAATATAAAAGAAAAAAGAAATACCAAGGGAAAGTTCATGCAGGGAGCAAGAGAAGATCCAATCTCTAAATGGAAAACATGCAGCTGACATTAAAGATAGAAAATACTTGAATTCTGATGGCAACTTTAACTAAAGAGACCCTTCTGTTTCATTTAAACATACACAACTCCACTTGTTAAACAGAGCCCCACATGAGAAAGTCTAAGTTGTCTGTAATAAATTCAAGATACTATGTTTGACATTCCCTGAAGAATAGCTGTATAAAACACATAGAAAGTATATGTGCCAGAACAGTAAACTCTTTCCACAAGTTACACAAGGGAGGATCTTGTGCCTTTCAGCACCATGTAACTTCCAGTTCTCAAGAGAGTGTGTGGGCTTTTGTCATTCAGGAGGATCTGGTTTTGATGAAAGAAACCAGCTTTATAAAAAAAGGAAAAAAAAATCAACAGCATTTGTAGCCTGATGTCCTGAGGGGATGTTCCACCCAGTACAAGGAAGACCTCAACCTCAGCTGAAGCTTTGAACAGCTCACCCAGTCTCAGAGAGCCGCTAATTGCTTTTAGACACAAAGATGGAGAGAACACAAGTCAGTCCCCCCCCCCGTCTTTGCCTGGCCATTCGGTTTAAACTAGATTGTGTACGAGCAGCTAAAAGCTTTTGATGATCTACCATAAACCATCTCTACAGGCACTTGTTGACATTACAAGTGGGAAGGAAAATCTGTCTTCAGCTTCTAAAGCACAAAGATGAAATGAACCCCAAGAGACTCCATTTGCTTATTCTTAAAGCAGAGAAGGGTAGATTTACATCATACAATGTCTTAGAAAAGTATTCACACCTCCTGTGCTCAATACACCTTTTGTTAAAATACAAAACACAAACTTAATTTAGTTTAAGAAAGCGTGGAAATGATCAATGTCCAAACAAAGCTTCATGGAATCCTCTTTGGATTTAATTACAGCTCACCAATTCAAAGAGTATGTTGGGGCTGCTACTTCCAGCTATAAACAGGACTTTTCAGAATTTTCTTTAAATAACGATTTTCCTGTTTTTCATTTATTTACCAAAAAATGCACAACCAGTTTCCTAAGAGATTTCCCTACATGTGTTCTGCATATCTGCAGCTCTTCCAGACAAACCATGGTTATTTTTCTTCCACTCCCCGTTACTTTGTTCCACTTTGTGCTGGTCTATCACATAAATCCAAATAAAAAAAAAACTGATTCCTATTTGTGGATGCTACATGACCATCTGTGAAGTAGTTCACATTTGCGAGACACTGTTCCAACTATAAAGTTTCATAGGTGTTACAACATGAGATATCATGAACATATGTTGTTTAATCTGAGTCCAGCCCGGCAGCTGTAGAGCGTCACATTTATTTATCAGTTAGGTCTGACAACAGATGTCGCCATCAGCGCAGGAACTAACCCTTCAGTAACACTTTCCTATCAGTAGTCAGGAATAAGCTGGGATGCAGGGGATCAGATCCTTAAAAAAAAAAAAAAACAGCTGATCTCGTGAACAAACAATTTAAAAGGTAAAACCTTTACCCATGGCACTAAGGTTAAAAAAATTACAATGCCAGTCACATATCTAATAAACCAAGGACAGATGAAGAGGTACGGTCAGAGGATAGTGCAGTTATTTGAATATACCCTTGAGGAAGAGGTCAGCAGCTCACTACTGGGATGACCTCTGACCTTAGATCAGTCAGTATGCTTGAATACCAAGCAATGAGAGGTCAGCACTCCTGTCGAGGCTCCGAGTCATCTGCTTTCTTTAAGGCTTCATCTCCTCTAAAGGAAATTGAACATTAGTAATGGCTGATTTGATAAGAGCTACGGTGGCAGTTTTAGGCCAAATGTACAGAGCATGTGTATCACTTTTTCTTTCCCGTTTTGTTTTTGTTGTTTTTTTTTCATATCACATTTAATCCCTTTTTAATGATACAGAGCATATATAAGACCTTCCAAATGCAAAATCAAACAATCTTTAATCTGGTTTTACGTCAGCTTATAAGCACAACAATTAGTGTATTTTATTGGAATTGGTAAAGATCAAGGTAACTTAAAGCATATTCATGAAGAGAAAGAATGATAAAACACATCCTTTCCACTAATCTGAAAACTATCGTTTGTCATTATGCTCATCCTACTTTACTCTGATACCCTTGAATAAAATAAAGTTGACCAAAATGATTTTACAAGGCACCTTATCAGTTTTTGCTGAACCTTTGTGGCACTTCCACACACAGCACACCAGAATGGTGTCGGCAGCATCCTGTTGTGAGGATGCTGTTCCTTTGCAGGTAACGGAAATCTATTATTTGCATTGAAAGGTGGCTCAATAAAACTGACTAAGAAAGTGCAAATACAAAGGACACAAACTTTATATCCTTCACATTCAACAAGCATTTGTCATCACTGCATCATATAAGCCTGATGTGCAGTTGGTTTGAAAACTGAAATTAACATTCAAGGATAAAAATAGTGATGAATGTAAATATATGTACATGATAAAGTGTTGCATTCTTAAGGTTAGTATAGAAGTCTTATTCATCAGGCATAATGAAAGTGCAGATAAATCGTGCTTTAAATGATAAACTTCTTGCATTGCTTTCTGTATTAAATAGAGCTGAAGATGAAGCACATACCAGTTTAGGCTGAGAGTTATTCACTCTAGAGATGCTCCACATCCCATCAAGGTACTGCTGTGCCTGGATGGTGACGGTGCTCAGAGATCCAGTCATCTGCCCTCCTGCCACCGTCACCTGCACACTGGTCTTGGACCCCAAAGAGGCAGAGGGGCTCTGGGCCAACCCTGGTACTTTGTGTCGCTCCCCCAAAGGCAGGACAGAGCGAGTCGTCGGCTGGTCTTTGACTAACTGCTTGGCATGAACACGGGATGCTGACAGGGTGATTTTGGATGGCTTTTGCTGAATGGATGTAATCGGCGATGCTGCCATCTTTGAGCTGAAAGCGACGGTAGGAGAGTGGAGCGCCTGCAAGGCCTCCCTCCTTAGCTGATGAAGAGGAGTGGAGCACACCTGGCAACAGTCAGCTTCATGACCCCCAGGAGTTTGGAGCTGGTCGAAAAGGAAGGTTGCATATCCAGGGTCCTGAGGAGAGAAAAAAAAAAAAAAGTTAAGTCATTGATGCCCCCTTTCTCCTCTGTTGTTCACATTGGCCATCGAACCTTTAGCTATGGCAATTCGCAAACACAATAACATAACCGGTATAAGATTAGGGAGCTTAGAACATCGTATAGCCTTGTATGCAGACGACATAATCCTGTTTTGCTCCAAGTTGGGTAACACCATGTCCACAATAGCTGATTTAATTAAGTCTTTTGGAGTTTTTTCAGGATATAAGGTAAACGATGCTAAATCTGAAATACTGTACCTGTCAGAGAAAGAACGTCTCAATCATCCAGTTTCTACTCCATATGTAGTGTCTAAACAAGGATTTACCTATCTGGGTGTTAAAGTTACCCCTACAATAAACGATATCATTCCAACTACTTATAACCGCCTTACAGAATCAGTGATGCAGTTGGTGGAAAGGTGGTCCAGATTACCCATTTCCTTAATAGGTCGCATTAATATTATAAAAATGACAATATTGCCAAAATTGCCAAAACGGTAAGCGTCCCAGAGTGAGACTGTCCCTTTTATATCTGCCTTATGACAGAGGTGGTTTACAATTGCCTAATTTACTATGGTATTTCTGGGCAGCCCAGATCAGGGCAGCTATGTTTTATTTTATTTCCAGAGAGCCCCCAGCATGGGTTACAATGGAGTCCCAGCTGATCACTATTTCTATAAACTTATACTTGTATTCATCAGACAGGAAAAAGCTTATTAAACAAACAAAAAACCCTTTTCTGAAAAATACAATGCTTGTCTGGCAAGAAGTACTTGATTATCTGGGAGAAAAGCAACTGCTATCCCAGTTCTCACCAACTTTTGGAAACAGGGACTTTGTTCCAGGTAGAGCAGACCCAGGTTTTAAACTCTGGTCTGCTCAGGATCTTTTTATAGGGAGAGTATTTATGTCATTCGAAGAACTTAAAAACAAACATGACATTCCTACCAAACATTTCTATAAATATCTTCAAGTTCGGAATTTCATTTTATCCAAGCAACAGAATCTTGATCTACCCTCTTTGTCTCCATTAGAAGACATTATTGTAGGTCACCTATATGACGGAGGACAGGTGTCTCTAATTTATTCCTTGTTAGTTGACAAATGTAAAGAATCTTCGGCCAACATCCTAAAAGCATGGGAAGCGGACTTGGGAGAGAGTTTGATGAGTGAGGGGTTGTCAGAAGCCTGCATTTCGATCCATACACAATCTGCTAAAACAAATTCCAAATTATTACAATAAAAATGGCTGACTAGGCAATACATCAATCCAGTTAAATTGCATCATTGTAACCCTAATATTCATGACACTTGCATTAAATGTACCTCCCAAAAAGGTTCTTTATTTCATTGTATATGGGCGTGTCCCCGAGTGTTGGCTTTTTGGAAGGATGTATTGATTGTGATTGGTCAGATGATTGGCAAAAAGGTTCCTTTGAATCCTAAAATGTGCATCTTGAATATTTATCCTGAAGACTTTGTTATCCAAAACAACTTGAGACCTTTACTTAATGTCTCCTTTTTGGAAGCTAAACGCTGCATTGCACTCTCTTGGAGGAAAGGGACATTATGTGGAATTTCACAATGGACCACACAAATGACGTTCTACTTTGCACTTGAGAAAATCAGTTATTTCACTAAGAATAAGCTTGATAAATTTTGGGTAGTCTAATCTGTCTTTTACACTTGGCTGTGCCAAAATGATATCCAACTCGATGGATGCAAAGAGGATTGGTTATAAGGTCAAATGGTGAGTCAAACCAATGTTTTCATTGGTTGGTCAATTGAGGGTCCGCTGTGTATATGTCCTTCTGATTTTGTCTGGTTTAGGTCTTCATTTTAAGTATTTGTAAGTGTATAAATGCATGTTCTTTTCTCCTAAATTTTAAGTATTTGTAAGTGTATAAATGTATGTTCATTTCTCCTAAATTTTAAGTATTTGTAAGTGTATAAATGTATGTTTCTTGTTCTCCTGTTAAAATCAATAAATAAATGTTTAAAAATTTAAAAAAAGAAGTTAAGTCATTTTTATCTAATAGTTTGTTAATGATTAGAGCTGCACCAAGAAATAAGCTGATGACCCGATTTAGTAAAATTTTTCAGCTTGATCCTCCCTGACTAGTGAGAGAATGGTAAAAAAAAAACAACGTAGAAGTCTGGTCTTCTTTATTAAATTCAATTTAGCTTAATCATTTTCATATACAGAACATTTGGCAGTACAAAACTAAATTGTGTCCAAGCTTAAGGAACCACTAACACATTCAACTAAGTACAAAGAACAATACAGCTAAAATATCCTACTCAACGCACATAAAAATAGTATTGGATAATAAGAATAACATTAGAAAATAAGGCACAAAAAAACTATAATGTAAACAGATATTGGTTGATAAATAGAAAACGTGATCAGAAACATAAAAACAGATGACCTGAAGTCACCCAAGCATCAGCAGGAGAACTACTTGCAAGAGAAAAATAAAACACAAATAGAAGCTGTTTAAAAAAAGACTAAGCTGTGAGTTTGGGAAATTTTGACTAAAATTATCATCAACACTAAGTGGTTTGGTGTTAAGGGTGTAGATGTTTGAAATACTATCAATATCCTGTCTGTAACAAATTGTTAAGGCTAGGCGCCTGACTATGGCCAAAGCTGGTAAAATCAGAAAAGGTTCGACTGAGGAGCCCGTGTGTGAATAAAAAACCAATAGACAAAGTAATTTCCAGTTATTGTATTCAAACTTATATTTTTTGCATACAAGTATAAAAAATAAACACAACAGGAAGACAACAATAACAAATAAATAAATAAATAAATAAACCTTGATAACACCCAAGAGTTTATTTTCTTATTCAAAATTGTCCTTTTCTCTGCAGGGTGATTAATGGTCCATCAACTTATAATCATACTCTTTTTTTTTTTTTTTTTTAAGTCCATGATCCAGGCAATAGGTCAAGGAAAAAAAACAAGAAAAAAGTTTGGCTCAGTTAATTCCTACCGCTGAGCTGCGGTGTTCCGGTAGCTTGCCATCCAGGGTTGAAACAGGGGGTTGAAAACAAAACCTGACCTAAACAAGGTCAGAAATAAAAACTACAATTAGCATTTAAAAAATGCAAAATGCAAAACAACTAAAAATTCATGAAAAAAAGTAAATTTCTCAGGAATCATTTAATGGAATTTCAAGATAAAGTAGTTAAAGTAATCCAAGTCAATTAAACTTAATTTACTTGAGTATTGTTTCATTAAAAAAATGAATTGGTTTTTTGTTTTGTTGCCCAACTCCAAACCAACCAATTCCAGATTTCCATAGGCCGTCAACAAAAATCAATGAAAAGTAACGAAAAGTATCCTTAAAGGACAAATTTACAGAAATCAAAGGGCTTACTTTGATAAAATATATTTTAGTCGGCCACAAAATTAACAAAAAGAGAATGATTTTTTAATCTACCAGATCATTTTTAAGACGCCAATCCATAGATTAAGAGGGCGTGTCGCCACCCCATTTTAACTATAAAAAAAAACAAAAAAAACGTAAAATAAACTACTCATCGTCGAGTGGTTCCAATAAAACGCCCAATATAATCATTCTGCTTTGTCAATGTCGCTCGATTCAGCAATAATCTTCTGTGATTTAAAAAAAAAAAACGCGAACACAAGTAGCTAGCCACAGCAACAGTAGAATCAGCAATGGAACAGATAGATTTAACCTCTACCCAGAATTTAAAGCATGCCTTCAGTTTGACCCACCAAAATAAAACATTGGATTATTTTGTGCAGGTCACATGTCCTTATCAGCTGCTCTCACTGACCCCAGGTCCAAGTAAAAATGGAGGAAAATTGGGGAAATTTGATCATTTTAGATCCAGATCTGAATGAAAATTGAAAAAAAAAATTTCACAAAGGTGAATGTATAAAGGCAATGAAATATACATGCAAATACCAGAGGAAGTTTGCAAAGAATAAGTCAGCAAGGCCTGTGCTTATTACTGCTTGCAGAGATGGCTTCCAGTGGATTTTTGTTTTTTCACTTTGTCTCTAAGAACACTCCCCAGGGTGTCCATCTCTGCTTGGAAAGAGTAATAAAGAAAAAGACAGCTAAGGGGTCTCCTGTACCCAGAGCTATATCATTTACATATGATAAGTCTCCCAGCATGAAAACAGATGATAAGCAACAAAATAACTGAAAATAACCAACTCTGCTAGTAAGCAGGAGACGTACAGAGTGATCCTTGAATAATTCAAAACATAAGTAAGGAGGAAATATAACTTTGTGTCTACTTTAGGGATATAAACACACGTACACACCATCTCACAAGATTGGTCTCTTAAGAGGCATTAAGTGGCACTATAGGCTGCTGCCCTGTGAAGTCGTGGTCGAAGACAGGAGCTCACAGGCCACACATAAACGTTTATGAGACCTTTGCTCCACAGAAGCTCTGTGGTGATCAGGAGGAGAAAAGCAGTGGGGAAAAACAACAATCTACTGCTCTAATGCAGTGCCACTTAATACAGCTAACCCGACAGGCGCAGAGAGCAAAGAGGCAAGCCGAGGGACTCTAAATCAGCTCCTGGTGAAGGCAGCTCAATACCCAGACTGTCCTGCTAACACCAGCCATATAAGACATAATGGACACATATCAGTGATGCTCCTCTCTGACTGTCAAACTCATGCTTAATTGAGCTTTAAAGGTTATCCACTGTAAGGTTTCCATAAAAGATAATAAGGCGTGAAGACACAACTAGTCAGGCCTAATGTTAACGAAGTGGCTCAGGTTAATTATTTACTAAGTTGTCTACATTATACCTGAACAAGCACGATCAGAGTGGAAACAAGAAAGAAATGTCCCATTTATTCCCTCTGTAATTGAGTTAGCAACTGTCTAACGTATGACCCAACGGAGCATAGACTCGTATGAACATTAATGCTTCGGCATTATAGCCTAATCATTGGTTTTAAAGTTAAATGGTAGTGGAAGCTTGATAAGATGGTTCTGAATTCATTCCTTAGAATTTTGCATACATTACAGCCATTAAACACATAGTAATTAATGGTGGGTTTTTGTTTGTTTTGACTTTCGAATGCATCCAGCATTTTCTTTATCTTGTACAACATCAAAATTAGAAGAGTATACACCAAAAAGCCCACAGGTCTGGATAAATGTAACCTCACAAGTAGCAGAAAAACTGCACTTTTTGTATTTATTTGAAAGCTTCTCTAACAATTCTGGCTTGATATTTAACCATTTTAATGATTGACATTCCAGCCACTAACTGAGCATTGAAACACAGTCCTGCTTAATTTCAGGAGAGACTTTTTCAGGCTGCTTTATTAATCGAATACCATGTTTGGGTGACTTTCCAGTTGGATCGTTTCTGATCTCTCTCATTTTGCTTAAACTGTGGCTTTTACAGAAAACAGAACTGGTTGCAAAGTTTAAGAACAAACCAGACTGCAAAAAGGCTACAGGCCATCACAGCTGCTAATATGGACAAGACAAAAGTCTTCTGGAGAAAAATAATGTGATTAAAGAAGACATTGATTGAGCCTTAAGGGCTCAATAACAAAAAATAACCCAGTGACCATTTTATGAGAGGAAATATGTCTAACAGATGTCTATATCTTGCCCGGTCAGGTTTTAATGGTTTTTGAGCAGTTGTAATGCAGACATTTAAGAGGAGATCAGTGAAGCTCTTTAAACCAGCCAATTCACATACCTTTAGGCATCATTACAAGCAAAACATATAAGTCCAGAACCTTTGATCTATTTCTGTCTTTGTTTTGTCATCATTCTTGTACAATTACCTGTTTTTATTTTAAGAAAAAGAAATTAAACTCAATTCCTCTACAGCTGCATGTTAACAGCATGATTTCAACGGTTTAACTGTGTAGCCGCTGTAGGACAGAGTACAAGTTCTGGAGGGAAATTCTGTGGATAAGATAACATTTAGCTTTTTGAAAAAAAAAAAAAAACTTTAACTTTGGAGGTATTTAAAAAATGTCTTGTTTAGAAGCTTGTATATTTGATGCTTCAGATCTCCCAATATTGTACAACATAGTGAAGTGTTAACTAGGACTGTGTTTTAACTCAGGCAGGATAGCTAGACACAAACAAGACAGGTTGACTGACAGAAGATGAAGCAGTTTATTACAAAGAAGTGCAATGTGATGCAGTCACAGAAAACGCCGCTGGCAGCTATTGTAACAGTTGGCCTCGCTTCATTTCCACATTTCCTCATACAGGATATTGAAGAAAAGTCATAACTAACAAGCTCCACCCCTTCACCCTTTACCTTAAGACCACTCCTTTACCCACTCAGGGGACTGGTAGATGAAATCAATGCCCGTTTTCCTCTTCATGCTTTGTTAGGCATTGATTTAAGGGAGCAGTAAAACCGAAACACAAAGCTAAGCCCATCTGTTATTCAGTTTGGCTCCTGGAGGTTAGAGAGCGGGTCTTCTGTAAAACTGTCCATAAGCTTTATGCCCTGTGGTGTGAAGAAAGGGTCACGGCCGCAAGGAAGGATAGGTGGCACAGGATGATGATGATGATTATGATGATGATGATGATGATGAAAGGAATGATGTGATGATCAAACTGAAGGCCACAGAGGAGAAGATGTGAAGAAAATATATATATCTATATATTATATATGAAGGAAAAATATATATATATATATATATGTGTATA
>JAUZNJ010017940.1:0-17356 GCA_034780135.1 Jordanella pulchra | reverse complement strand
TTGCATGAAAATGCAGTTCAACAAATTATTGACTCATTAGCTGAATACTTATTCACACCTTTCAGGATTTTACTTGTAAAAATATTTTAAAAAGTGTTATTTCTTCCCTTTTTCCACTAATTTATGTTGTGTTGTACAGTTAAAAAAACAGCAAAATTTAAATTTAAATTTCACTCTGATTAAAATAAAAAGTCTAAATAGGAATCCTGACATTTTTTTAACTTTTACTTTAATTAATAGAGATGTTTATAAGGCTGTTACTAACATTAGTTACATTTTCTTTCAATCAGATCCTGTAAGTAAACAGTAAATCTTTGGACATGTTTGTAATTTCTTGAGGCAAACGTACATCTTAAAAGGAGTTAAGGCTTGCTTTGGCGCATTTCAAAGCTTGACCTTTTTTTGCCCTTTTCTCCCTCAGCACACAGTTACACACACATTCGTGGCTCAGACTGCTGTCTTCATATTCAAACCAAGTGGATTTTTTTTAGATGCAGGCCAAACATGCGTCGATGGGGCCTTTAGGTCAAAGCTTCATGGTTTAAATCAACCTTTAGAGCAGAGAGTGAGAAGGTTTGACGTCTAATCTCCTCCATCTTATCTTATGTCATCTTTCCACTCATATAGGAGCTTTTTCTAATCATCAGGCTTAGTTCCTATGCTGCAATATCTCCATGCATTTAGGTATCACTGATTAATATGTGTGTTTTATTCACAAATCAGTGTGTAAAATCAATATATGTGCATAAATGAGATGTGTGTATGGCTCCTCAGGTCTCTTCAGGTCAGCTCTTTCCCTCGGGGCAGTACCTGATACCTGGAAGATTTTATCCACCTCTGTGTGAGTGTGTGCTTTGAAAGGTGCGTTTTTCTTGATGTCTTTGAGTCAACAGTAGCTTCCTTGCCTTCAGGCTCAGAGTGTTGTTTAATAGGCACAGAGCACCTGCCTGTGGACAGGAACACCCTCTGTTTGACCACTGCTCCCTGGTTGACTGGCGCGTTTGTTTCAGCTGCTTTACGCTGGATCGGATAGCCTCTTGAAATCCGAGGAAGGCGCGGTCAGCTCACGGCGATGGTGTTTTAAGATCAGGTTTTCTGAATGGTGATCAAGTAAAATTATGTTTAATTGGAGCAAATTTGGGTAAAATTAACCGAAAGAAAGCTCAAGGTGACATTTTTGTAAAGGTAATGTTTCTGAAGAACATGTCCTTTTAATGTGCAACAGGAGTTCAGCACATGCTGACACAGGTATTTCTTAGAAAGGTGCAACTGCTGTCCAATAGGACCATGTTAAGGTACATTTCTATTTGTTAAATTCCAACAAAGAAAAAGTCATTCAATGTGCTTTCATGTTTTACTGTGTAGTAATGCAGTGTTGAGACAATCCTTTTTTCCCCCTTTATACCAAGATTTTTACAGTAAAATCTTATTGCATACCGTAGACCCTAAGAACTACAGTTTTCCTTTCATCTTTAACATTTTTTGTCCTGTAACTCACCTATGAATGCCCTTCTTTATTGATGACCAATAGTGAACTGAGGTAGTTGAGTTCTGCAGGCTTCCATATGTTTCTCATGACCTCCTGGATGAATCCTCAGTGCCCTTTTGGAGCCGACTCGTCCTGGGAAGGTTTACACGGCACCATGAGTTCTGCATTCATGGATAATGACCGTCACTGTGGTTGTTGGTGTGCTTAACTAATGACTTTATAACCTCCTTCGGAGCAGTTAATGCTAACTGTTCCAAAAATATCCGTAGATCAGGTGAGTCATTAGCTGCTTTTTTAGATTTTTCTTAGCCTACTTCATATATTCAGATCTAGTTGGGTTTGACTGGTGTTTGAATTGTGGTTGTGTTTTTTTTTTTGCCTTCATGTAACATGTTGTGTGTCGTAGGAAATGTTTTCCCAGACATACTAAGCTCATTGGGAAACATGGAGGTCATGCGTTACACTTGGTGACTGCTTTTTATGCAAGCAGAGATCTAAATTAAATCTGAAAGAGAGCTTGAGCTTTTTCTAAAAAAAATTTGAAGGAGGCCTAATGCATATGAAAGCACACCTGCGTGATAATCATTTGTAAAATAAAAGTTACAAACAGGGAATCCTTCCCCTTCCACTTTATAATTATTAACTTATACTCAGTTACATTAAAATTACATAAAATGCACTGAAATGTGCAGATGGAGTTCTCAAACCTTTACAGTAAATAAGATGATATGTTGCTTAAAAAACTATGTACAACAATGCATATTAAAATGGCCTGATGATCCTTTAACAAGTTTATTAAAATCTGTAATTTTGAGCATTTTTTAGGTCTTTCATCGTTCTGAAAAGCTTCTAAGCCCGAAAATTCATTCATCCGTGTGATAGAACCCCCCCCATTGATTTCAAATTAGAAGGACAATAAACCATCAGACATATTTCACCCAGAACTGCCTGTAAACACAACCTTTGTCTCTCTATGAGCCACAACAAAACGAAACAATAAATTGGACAGAATTTCTAACTAGAAATATACTTTTTCTCTTGGTCTGCATATTGGAAATGAGTAAATAAGTGGAGAACTTTCTAGTTGACTGATGCAGGACAACCAAAGCCCATCATCCTACTGTATGCCACACACGCCTCTGCTGTCTTTTTGGCAGTCATTTCTCCAGGGAGGCCCCTGTTGTACAGTTTTGTGGTTTGCCCCCCAAAAATGGGCCACAAGCACTGCTGTATCACACAAATGAACCCATACATAAGATAGACTTTCTGTCTCTGCACCTCACACATGGACACAGTGTCAGAATATCTCTGTGCTAAATGTAAGAAGTCCCAGTCGCCCCGTCCTGCCAGTGCTGTCTGCCCTCAGCTGTTCCGGCCCGCTGCCTGTATTGTGCTGGCAGGCTCATTACCAGAAGCCCTGTGGCCCGAAACCTCCTCACTAATAGGCCCAGAGAGGGACAGAGAGGAGTTATCTCTGCTGTGACTCATGTATGTGAGCAGCAGTGTGATGTTTTCTTTTTAAATCTCATGGCATGAAGTGCTGTTCATGTTTGCTGCTTGAAAGCCCGAATGCAACCATTAAATAAGGACTCTTTAAACTATTTTTACATCACCATGTGATTACTTGGGGTTGTCTTTGTACATGTAACTATAGGCATGTGTTTTTTTTGCTACTTTTTCTTTATTTATTTATTATATGAGAAGCTTCCTAATTGGATTGAGTGAGAGTGGAAAAAATGATGCAAAGAGCAGCTAATTGTTTGACCTGTAAAGAAATATGCGGATTGTAGAAGAAAATATTGAATTGCTTGAACCATAAATAAAAACAGTTTCAAGTTTGTCTCCTTTATTTCTGAAAAATACAAATTAATCCTTAGAAAATGAAATAAAATCATTTGATTATCAAAGTGAAAGTCAAAATAATTTATTTCATAAGTTATGACACATAAACCCATTCCTTAATCAGTTTTCTTTCACTGAAAGGTTTTCAATAGTGTTTTTTTTTTTTTACTATAGTCAAGAATAGTGGATGGGTTTTCCATTATAAATGTAAATACATATTTGGTTAATGATCATTGAGAAACACTATGAGATCAGATAGGGCATCTAGAGCTATAATTCTACACTTATAAAACTAACTTTTATACTCTAACGTGTAAAACTGTAAATATCGTGATAAAAAAACAATAATGCTGGAATGGTTTTCATACTTTTTAATTAGATGGGTTCAAATCAATATTTCGGAAATCGTTAAGTTTTACAGCTGGAATTAAAATAACATGACTATTTCATTTCTTTCTACATGAAGACTAATCATATATCCACCTGTGTAACAATCACCTCCTGGTGTTACCCTGCTTCAGCCTATAATTGGCTTCATGTCCTCATCTCAGCCAATCATCATTCAAGACTCATTTAAACTTCCAAAGCCAAAGACGCTCCCCATATCCAGCCATAGTGTAGCCTCCTCCGCTCCTTCACCGCCTTTATTCTACTACCCTCTCAATGGCTCCTCTGGTCCTCTGCCCTTCATTTCACCCCATGGGTCAGACTCCAGGGGAAAGAGTCACCTCTAATCTAGATCTACCTGCTCACACAGATCTACTGCATTCAGGGCCTACAGTCTGTTTGGCTCTGAGCACCAAAGACGAATATTTCTTTATATCAATAAAACTTTCTAAATGCTGCTTTAATGAGTCTCTCCAGGTTGAATTGTTAAGATAATTTTACCCATCAGGCTACCATATTGAAAATAAAGAAAAAATAAGAGTCTGTTTATGATTTGGTCTTAAAATGTCACTTAAATAACAAAAAAATGTTTGAAGTTTATTTTAAAAAGATAGCAAAGGAACATTTTACCTGATATTCATAACTAAGCTGCTCATTGTCATTTATTGAATCAAGTTGGAGAAGTTAATCTTGTTAGCATATTTAGCTTTAGCGCTTATGCTATGGCTAAAGTAGTCAATGTTTGATGCAAGCTTACATTCTTGTTGCAAGACAGAAACTCATTGAGAGAACAAACAGATGTCTTATTTTGAACTAGAACAAAGTCCTTTCTGGTGACGACATTTAACGTTTCATAAGGGATCAACAAAGTTTTTGTAGCTCCCGCCCAATGCAGCGTCGCTTCCTGTTTTTTGGTCACTAAACGGGAACTTTTTTGGCTGATAGTTTGGGATAAATTTACCAAAACTCCAAAGAGTTTTATTCTCCCGTGTTTGTTTTGACAGCAATTGTATTGGCCTTTTACGTAGCTTGATTTCATTTCTGTTCTTAACTGTAAAAAGTGGATGTATTTTGTTGTAATACAACCAATAAAACAACACTTACAGGTTTCTGCTGCACATCACACGATAAATGATAAACCTGAATGACTGAACAAACACACAATTAAGGAAGTTACTAACCTCAACACTACATATAAATGATATTCTGATAAATAATTCTATTTTGTTAAATTTGAGCTACAATTTTTATTGTTAAAATGTAATACTTAATAAAATAATTCGATTTTGTTCGATTTTGATTGATGACTTGAAAATACTATCTAACTTCTGAGCCAATGCTTCAAATTTAATTCTTAATGAGAAACTATATCTATATGTATATAAATATTCAGAATCTGAAATGTGTGGGCTATTCTTTTATTTACGCTAATTAGGTGCTTGAAACCTAATGGCCTACTTCCTAAAATAATAACAAACTACTGGCCATACAGCTGTTACCAATGTAACTTAAGGTTAGCAAAAAATATGAAGCTCCAGATCTTAAATTCACATAGTCTGTGCGGGTCGCTGTAGCAAGAGTCCATCCTTGCACCTCCTGCGTCCTCCTGGTGGCACCAGGTGGGCTGTGGCGCCGTCGAACCGTGGACTCGTTAACTCGCTACCATAATGAGGCTGCAAACAGGGATGGACAGAATGACTGCAAATAAAACTACATGATGCAGAAAATAAAAAAGGAAGGAAAAGAAAATATAAATGAGACAGATGTGGGTTTTCTGGATGGTTGATCACGTCCTTTGAAAAGCTGCAAAGAAACAGCAACATTTTAAGTCATAATAATAACAAAAAAGGCATGTAAACTGCAGTTTGTCATGCTTTTAATTAAAATATTTCTTTAGAAATTCCATATTTACATCTGCAATAATATTAATAACAGTATAAGAAAAAATAGTCACCATTTTTACCAAACATCAGAACATCGGCATGACTACAAACTTCAATTCATTTGAAGCAAAAACAAATGTATTTCCAGCCTTTTTGTTGACCTCCCTCACAGATCCTCATTCATTCTCAGAGTGAAATTATCTACCCATAAGTAATTAATCATTTACAATATGTACACATCGCTGGACAGATATTTGAATTTTCTATGACGGGCACTGTGCATTATAAAAGTGGGCATTTCTGATTCAGACTGCTGTTCCATACAGGGAAACAGCCAAACATCATCCACAAAGCAGGCATAAACCAACAGTATGAATTCATTTATTATCACCGGTTTTAACTTTTCAAGTTAAAGAAAAAAAACAAACAAAAAATAACAAACACATCCACAATGTAAACAAATCAGGCATAGTTTAGTTCACAGACGTTGCATATCTCCAAGCAATAAACTTGAACTGTAGAGTCAAGTTGTACATGTGCCAGAAAAGAAAAGTCTTTGGCAAAAAACAGCTTTAAAGAGATTTCAACAGAAAAACAGTCGAGCTGAAAAGAGGTCCAGAAAGGGTGTGTAAACATGAACCAGTCACCCTGCATGTTGGCATAAGTCATGAAGAATAAATACAATAAAAAGTTGTGGACCATAAAAGGGTGTAAGAAAGAAATATTTTCCCCAGCAAAACTTCCAGTTTTGTCTGCCATGCCTTGGTCTGTGATTACATCTGTCAGCATATGTTTTTCAGTCCGCTTTCAAAAAGTCTTATATCTACCACTGAATGGGACTAGAGGTGGTCATAGGCGGCTGCAGAGGGGGGGGCGGAGCGGGAGGCTGAGCTGTAATAGTAGGGTGAGCCTGTGCAGGAAAGAAGAGAGGGAAAAATGTTTTAATGGTTGTAGAAAGTCTGTCAGAAGGTGTGTGTGTGAACTAGCTTCTATACTTATATCCTATAATCCAAGCACTGATACAGAAGTTTTATTCTATAATCAAAAGGCTGCGGCAGAAAAAACTGTTCACAATATTTAATAACATCTTATTCTCCTAATTAGATGTTATCTTGTGGTGAATATTTTATGTGAGCTCCTGTTTTCTGAGAAAAAACTGGATTGAAAGCTTTTTTTTGTGTCCCTCAGGGTAGGTGTGTGTGTTTATTTTCATCTTGCTTTACATAAAAGTAGGAAACTGTTAATAGCCTTAAAAAAAGTTTCATAACCCTTGCCATGAAGTGTTAAGTGTAAGTAAAGACAAACTGATTGAGGTAAGAACAATTTTCTCAATTGTATTTAGGACTGGACTTTGACTGGGCCTTTCAAACAGCTACATCCGGTTTTTTATATAAACCTTTTATTCCATTGTAGGTCTTTCTGTATGTTTAAGACTTTGATGAACCTTCATTTGAATCTTAAACAGCCCATAATAGGTTAATAGGTTTTCATCCAGAATGTCTCCAGTTTGATCTTCATCCAGATTCCTGTGGAAAAGGAAAACCATTCCCACAGCATGACGCCCTTACTTTTATGTTTCTTTTAAGGACAAGGACAACAGCTTTACCCTTTAAGTGGTGTTTTTCTTATAGACTGTAAGTTATGTTTAGATCTCACCTGACAAGATGTTTTTTCCGTTTTTGCAGTGTCCTGTGCAAAATGTAAACAGGCCTTTTCTGGCTTTCTCTCAAATATACGTTTATTTTTGCATCTTTATATCTGGTCAACGTTAGTGGAGTTTATGAATAGTGGTTGTCCTGTTAGCAGATTCAACCACCTGAATAACACATATGTTTAGTTCCTCTGGAGCTTCAGATTTTTTATTTTTAAAGCATTTTATAAACAATATATAATTTTTCTTCCACTTCATAATTAGACACCACGCTGTGTTGCGTAGCATCTCAATATTTTGACAAATGCACCAATGTTCAAATGATCAGATCCATGATCAGATCAATAACTTAAAATAGTATTTATATTACCGTTACTTATTGTAAATTTGACTCCTCTCTTTGCTTTTTCTCAGATTTGCTTTGTTTTGGTTAAATATTACAATTGTCTGACAGCCTGGATGTGATAAAAAGGGTAATAAAGCTCAAAGACATAAAAACAAAGACAGAAATAAAGTTTCATTGTTAAAGTAGCTCAAATTTTTTTTAATCAATAATCAAATAAATGGTTTCCTAAAAGATCAAAATGGCCTATTGAATCATATGACTAAAGCATTATGGATTCAACTTTCCAGCAGTTGTTCATTTAAATTCAAATCATGCTCCAATGTTTTTGGTCGAAAGGTCAGTAGAGGTGACACTTTTTAAATCTAAGGAAAATTGTAAGTTTCTCTGCATTAGTGGGAAAATTGTTCCATTACCTGAAGACTTTGTCTTTTATAGAAGAGGTGACTCTAACTTACTAATAAAAAATGCATAACAAGAAATGCTGCAGAGCAACACTTCTGCTCACCCAATATACTGGAGTTTGTAAACCTCCAGGCTTCGCTGTAGGAGGTGTAGGGCGAATGGCTGTAGGACTGACCTGGGTAGTCTGCACCTGCTAAAAAAAAAAAAATAAAAAAAGTTGTCAGAAGACACATCTTACCGATAAAATTCATGAAGTGATGTTATTAAAGGGCGAGGAAGGGACATGCTTTGCAGAATTTGTCTGCGTGCCAGCAACTGCTGAAGCTTAGCTCATAATTCACCAGCAGTTAGTGCAGCATGTAAACCATTAATCTGCAGTGCAGGTGGATGGCTGAGGGTAAAATCCCTCAGCTCAGTGGTGCATGCATACACCCAGCCTCTGGGCCCTCTTTCTACAGCGCTCGGCCCCTCGCATCGTTCAGCCTCTGCCCTCTGAAACGTCCTCCTCTTTTGTTTGTCCTGCACTTCCTGCTTTAGCTTCACTAACGCTAACTCTCCCTCTCTCTTTTTATAACATTCCAATATCTAATTGGTAATTATGTTGGTTGGAATGAAGCCTTGAGTCACCCACCTCCTCCTTCTCCTCTTCCTCCTGCCTCACCCCCTCCTCCTTCACTCAGTAATTGTGTATCAACGCTTCCTCACTGTGAGCCCACCAGAAAAATAATAAATCAGACCCTCTCATTTCGCGCTTCGGAGGGCAGACTTCAAATATAAAAGCACATCACACACACACATGTGAACACGCACACATACATGCAACAAAGACCTCCTACTCTTCATTTGGATCCAGACTTCACATCTCTTCCCACCCACCCTTGCTTGCATCTCCCTGCTGGGCCCCCTGGTTCCCATGGCGATATGTGGTCAGAAGTGTCTGGATGGGGGGTGTGAGCAGCAGGGCGGAACCCCCCAGCCTGTTCTCTGTACCCCCCAGGCCTGTGTGCATCCGCGCGCACATGTGCACAGATCACCACCCTGGCAAAGGCTACTGATTAACTCAGCCTGCCTCCCTGTTAATCTACAAACCTCCATCCAACGTTCTCTCATTTTCTCCTCTTCTTGCACTACTTCGCGTCCTTTCTACCCGTGTGACTCATTTGTTCCATCTTTCTTTTACAATAAATGCCCCCCCCCCCCTGAGGCTGTGTACTTTACCTGCGACCATTCCTGTGATAGCTGAGGAGGTGTAACCTGTCTGGGCCGGAGAGGGGATGTGGGGCGGGTAACCCGGCAGGGTGGAGCTCACCATGTCCCTCCCTGAAAACACACACAGACAAAAAAAAGAGGAAAAAATTTCAATTGACTTTGTAAAACAACTATTCAAAAGCCCCAAACCTCCTGCAGTCCTGAACCATTTAATACTGGCTCCACTTTGTTTACATGCACTCCTGCTAAGCATGGACATCAGTATGATAGTTATAAGCTGTTTATTCATTTACTTAATATTTTATTTTTCTGCATGGTGAAATGATTAAACAACAAAATTCAAATGTCTTTTTTTTAATACATATAATTAATGCAATGCAATGAGAACAGTATATTAACTAGGTTGGGCTAAAGTTTATTACATTATTATAAGTGATCATAATGAACAGCATCTGCTGGATTGATGGATAAAAATGTTTTAGAGACTTTGCTTTAGATGTTTCGGTTCTCATATAATGTTGGACAGTTTAGTGTTAAACAGGTTTTATTTGCTCCCAGCTGGCTTCTAATGTAGCAGTTTAGTTCAGGGGGGTATTAGTGATTTTTATTAGGGTTTTATGTTTAAGAGCCCTCAGCACCGTAAGAATTGAGACACTAAACAAAATAATTAAAATGGCCCTCTGTTTTTCTGAAAATCTGCTTTAATCTGTTTTTAACACAAAACCATAATGATTATGTCTGGGACAATAATGGATGTGAAAATTCTCCGATTGATAAAAAAAAAAATCAGATTCTTAAAATTGTTAATAATGTTAAAATAAATAAGGTTTGCAAACGTAAACTTTTTTTCACCGATTTCAATTTTTCCAAACGTATCCGTACCTGGAAAATGATCAAATAATAGAGCAAACCTTTCAGAGACTGCAAAAGAACTTTGTGAAAACGCTTAAGAACTTAGTGAAGACCTGAAACTCATAGCTGACGATTTGCAAAATTTGGGAGAGTCTTTTGGAGGATATCTCCAAACAACATCAAATAATATTTTCATCAGGAAGAAAACCCAGACAGTCCTCATCATATGAAAGGAAAAATTAATGAACCACCAAAGCCAATCTCAACTGGAAACTAATGTAAAATCTTTTTTTCTGTATGCAGTGAAATTTGTTAAATACCAGTATTTACATGGAGGGTGAAAATCTAGAAATAAGCTCCTGGCTCCTTGTCACTTGTCACCTTCAGTTTTGACTAAAATGTGTAGCTGCTTATGTGGACTGAAGAAATTTTTAATATCACACAAAGCATGAGACAAGCAAGGACTTCTTTAGACACAATGAACAGAAATATGAGACTCGCAGCCCCAGCGCACTCTACCAGCTGTGGTGGTGGTAGCATCATGTTGTTTGTCTGCCAGTGTTACTAATGCATTGCACAAAGTTATGAAATAAAGAACAACAGAGCTGAGTAGTAACTAGTGACATTTACTCAGTTATATTTATTCAAGTAATATTTTGACTTTTAGCAGTATTTTTACTGCACTATAATTGTTACAACTCCTTCAGTAATAGTCTGTGAAGTATTGCTACTTGTGAGTAACTTGAGTTATAGATGCATTTTTTTGGGGGGGGGAGTGTTTCTTCTGCATTAATTGGTAATCATTCATAGCAAATGGTATTTATTTGTATTTTTTTATGTATTTTTGCATTCAAAATACCACAACTTGCAGAAGTCAGTCTGACTGTATCGTTTTTTAAGCATTAAAATAGATGTTATGATCCAACGATTACTCAGTTGTTAAATAGCCGTTTTAGTCTGAGTTGAGTAATTTCTTGGAAGACAACTTATTTCATTTATGTAAAAACTGAACTAATGTTACTCCGACCTGAGTGGGTACTCTACCCACATCTGAAAAAAAACGACAGGAAACACCAAATAATTATAAGCACAGAATGAAGGTTTGGAAACATGATCAGACTTATGTACTAAAAGATCAGTTTCACTTTTATCATTTGATACAAAATAAACCTGATTATAGAGAAGGGTGATCCAAACGTTTTTAAAGATGTACGAGACAATCTGCCAAACAAACCTATATTGCTGTTAAGAGAAAGCAGGTAAATTAACATGCATGGCTTTTAACTTCAGAGGGAGCTAAAGCTTCGAAAGAGAAAAAATAGGCAAAAATCTGCATAAAGGTCAAGTTCAAACCCAGAACCTTCTTGCTTAAACAATAAATAATCATACCATCCAGACTTATAAGTTTTCTTAAATTCTCTCGACCATAATTTGGTAACGAATGTGTAAATCTAAATGGGAGTAAAATGACACATATAAGTCAAGACAAAGTTAAAGTTTTTTTTTTTACCAATTATTTATTTATCTTATTAATTTTTTTACATTGTAGGGATATTTTATACTATCTTGGCTGTAACTTTAGTGGCTTGAAAAGTGCAGACATCTGTGTTTTTGATATTTTGAGCATATTTCCGATCATCAAACAACTCTAACATAACCCATAAATACTTGGAGAAAATCCAAATTGCAGTCTTCAAATGCTAAGATTAGTTATTATTTCTATAATAATTATCATTTTTTGTTGTAGCAGTACAATACGTAAGAGGCTAAAACATCGAAAACAGCAAAACATTACAACCAGATGAGAGAAAGTCCATAAAGATGAGAAACCAATACACTGATCTCTGTCAGCCTGAAAACGGTTACAAAGTCATGCATTCAATCACAGCGAGAACCATGATCCATAAATAGAGAGAACATGGAAGAGTGGCGAACCTTTTCACGACTCACTGACCTACCAAAGTTTTTCCAAGAGCATATCAACGGCTAACCCAGGTGGATAAGAAGAATACCAAGAACAACATACAAAGCAATGTAGACCTCATTTGTCTCAGTTAATCTTAGGGTTCATGCTTAAACAGTAGGAACTCGGTAAAAATAGCATCTATCAAGACCTTGAAAACTTGCAGTAAGTTCACTAAAGCAGCAAAACGATGACATATAAAGTCCACCTTTAAAAAAATATCTTGAAAAAAAAAATAAACCAAAAGAAAAGTTGTTATTTTTGGAGTGACCCAGCAAAAGCTGTTCTTAAATCTGTTTAACCCTTTAAAGCCTGAACCATGAAATATTTGACAGAAAATTCAGATTTTTTAGTATTAGAGTTGTCATTGAATTTTATGACAAATGATATAAAAAAAATACATTTTGCATAAGTTAAATTAGATCATTTATTTGCATCAATTTTGATACATTGGGCATTTCTGTATGATCTTTCATACATTTTCTGTTCAGTACATGTGTCTGAGTTTTTTAAGTCTGGGTTTTCAAGATTGAAAATATCCCACTGATGATGCAGAGGTCTCAAAAATTCAGGTATTAAATATCATAAACTTGGCTTTAAAGGGTTAAGATGAGGTGGCCTAACTTTTAACAGGCTGATATTTTAGCAAAACTCTCCAATGTTGCTAAATAAAGCCATACTGCAGAAATAAACAGGTCAAGTATTTCATGTACATTATAGTTAGTTGAAGTTTATACTGCAGATCTTTTTTACCTGCCCCGATTATGCTAAAGCACTTTTCTATGGGTATCTTTTATTATGTTCTGTTCATGCACAGCCCTACAAACAAGAGGTAGACTGATGCATCAGCCAGATGATATTTTGTGTTGATGTGATCATTTTCACACATACACTTCCACAGAAACTCCCATGTGTTTATGTTATGATTGTGAAAATAAGTGAGATGGATGGGTGAATTACCTGAGATGATAGACTGACTGCTGAACTGTCCATACATTGGTGCATGATGGGAAAATGAGTTGAAAGCATTGGGATACGGGTTGGAGCTGCTGCTGCTGTTGCCATTGCAGCTGCTGCTAAAAGAAACAGGTTTCTGCAGCGCCTGCAGCTCCACATATGCCAGGGTGGAAGCCGCCATGTTCGGTGACGGGCTTGTACTGGTCACTTCAGGGGACATTTCCTGCTTCAGACACAGCGGCAAGGTCTGGATGGGCTCTGTAAGAGCCGGCGTGCAGCGGGTGAGTGAGAGAAATGGAAACAGATGTTGAACGTGAGAATAATAATGCAGGGGGTAAAAAAAAAATATGCTGAAATAAGGGGAAAATGTGAGGATGATGAGAAAATGTTAGGATAAAAGATGCTGAGCTGTCAGTTTTTTTTCTCTATGTGGGTCAGGGACGTTATCTAACGTTAGGAACCTCACCGGTTACCACAGTGTAGCTGGGGTGTGCTGACAGATTCCGTCCAATGACAGAGCTGCTTGTTGAGAGGCTGGTCTTGGCCTCGTCCAGGTTTCCGTTGATGAGCGACAGTGGGTACAAAGTCTACAAATGAAGACAGGATTAGATATTGGCCTAAATGCAACTCATTTAAAATGCAAAGTAAGTATGAAGAAATATCAGAGGGAGTGTTTCTACTGTCTAACATTTATTCTAGAATAATGTGTAATAATAAAGAACAACAAGCACACATCTCTGTAGAGTTAATCTTCAGTGTTACCTGCTCTGCCTTGCCGCTCGAGGTGGAGCTGAAGGAATCCGACGGGTAGTGGTGACGATCAAACCCACAGTCCAGGTGTTGTGCAGCTGTGGAGAAGTGCTCGACTCTCATCTGTTTTCTTGGGACGCCTGCACTGCCCTGGGAGTCCACACTGTGCCGACAGCTCTCCTGGTCACCTGGATGAGAGGAGGAATGAGATATAAAAACACTGATTTTGTTAAATTTATTTGTTTTTAACTTTTTGGAAAGGAAATGCATCTTTGCTTGTTTTAAAAACAGTGAACTCAGATTGTGGTGTTCCGCACAGCTTTATTTCTGAACCACTTGTCTTAGATCAGATTGTTGTTTTTTGAAGCATACAATAAACATTAAATATCTGAGGATGAAAAGCAAATGACAGAATTTTTCTAAAGTTCAAAGTTTTTTTTTTCATAAAAAGCTTGATTTTGCTTAACTTTGATTTGAAAGAGTGATATTTAGAGAAAGAGGGGGAGCGGATTGTTATAGCAATCAATATAGAAGGTTGGGCTTAAATCAGGATTAAGCTCTGTGTTTCTCCCATATTGGTTCTAACTTCTAAGGTCATCTCTGTTGTATTGATGAGGTTTTGAAAGAGCTAGACTATTGCAGTTGCTAAAGTATGTAACTTCTTATTTAATCCTATTTCAGAATTGAAGTAATTTGTACTCTTAAAAAACAGCTCTATAGAAACAGCAATAGTCACTCTTTTTAAAGAGGAACTAAAGGTTTTCTGTCTTAGTATTTTTTTTTAATGTCAGTAAAAAAACCTTTTTAATAATTTCATTTCACATGGTTGTAATAACCTTTTATATCACTTAAATACAGAAATAAAATCACAAACCTGCATTTTATGTGGTATATTAAAAGCTAAAAAAGAGTATCTCAAGTTTTCTTTTTTAAAATTCCCATGACAGAGCATTGTAAACAAAATAGATTATTTGTTTTATTATTAAATGCAAAACATAACATCAAAGAACAGAATTAGGTTTAATTCTATTGTCCTTCCTTAGAATACATATTGGACATCTTATTTAACTGTAACATAATTATTTTTATGTGTTATAACCTTGTAATAAAGCACACTATAACCAATATACATTAATATGATTTTAAATATTATCATAGTTATTTTGCTATTGAGCATATTACTTTGTTAATACAGATCTATAAGACATGACCTTGAATAAACAAAAGCTAACTTCTAACATTTAAAGCAAACATGTTCTTATGCAGAATATCAGACCTATTTATAGATATTTTGGCCTAAAAAGCTATTATCAGCTGATTAAATACTTAGTATTTGTGCTGAATAACCAGCCTTTGTTTTTTTCCTTTGGTCGAACACATTTACTTTACTGTAAATCCAATAAAATAAATAACTTCTTCTACAAATCTACTACAGGTAAAGTAATAAGTGCTCATAACCTGCTCACTAGAACCACAAATAATTAAAGAAAATAAATACTTAAGCAGGACTTTAAAAAATCTCACAAAGTTAACTCTACAAGCCGTAATAAAAACAGAAGACAAGAAGGATTAATAGATTAACTTAAGAAAACTAAACACGCCCTCAATAACATTTTGCCCTGACAATATTCTGTCAACCAAGATCTCTTTACTGATTATAAATATGATGCTTTTTTATGGTTGATCGGTAGTTTAAGTGCACATATTTACAAAGTTGTTTGTGAGCGTACATATGGAGACCTCTGGAGACAAAGCTTATGTTTCTCTTTAAAATACAGGCTCATTTTTCCACATTGTTGGTGTTTTAGGTGTAAGCAGTTGTTTCGGGCATCATTTAGCCTATAATTTTCTCCAATCCTTACTGTCATCATGGCTCCTCTTGCCGTCGGTGTTTGGTGGGGGGATTCCTAACAAGCCGTTAATGGAGTAGGTGGAGCCCAAAGAGTCTGATTGAGGGGACTCTGGTGGGGTAACGGCAGAGCTCGGAACTGGATATAACAGAAAGGGAAACCCAGAGGTTTGAGTCAGAGGGTAAAGAGATGCTGTTTTCTTGGTGATCTTAATGCCACAAGGTCATTTACTTAATCTTATGGACCAATAAAAACATTCTTAGCCCTAATATATCAGTGTCCCATCATAATACAGGATTATGCAGAAGATTTATGACCTTTATAGTTTATGTATGTTTTTTAACTATTAGAGGCTTACTTAAGGTATGTCCTGGACTCAGACCATTACCGTCCAGAGGGAGATTGAAGGGCTGCTGGACTTTAGTTCGAATTATTCTGTAAAAAAAAAAAAAGGTAAATAATTAAACCTGTTAATGCTTGAAAGACAGCATTGATCCAATTCTGATACCTTACTGAGACCTGGTGAAGGGAGCAGGGTATAAGAACGTGATGTTTTCCTGACTGAGTTTTTCACCTGTTAATGGAGCTCACACTGGGCACCGTGTCGCTGTCACACACCCCCTCTGCCAGCAGTCGATCTCTGATTTCCCAAGCAAACATGGTGGGATTCTGCCTCTTGTACTCTGCAATCTTCTCCACAACCTTTGGGGTGGCCACTTTAGGCTTGGAGCCACCAATTACCCCTGGTTTGATGCTTCCTGTCTCATAATACCTAAACGAGATGGTGATTGGGTAAATGAAGAGATCAACAAAAATATCTCTGAAAGTAAGGAGGACAAAGATCAGAGCAAAAGGAAGTTGAGTTAGTGGTCCATGGTTGCACTCACCGTCCCAGGATCTTGCTGACGCAGCCGTGGCTGACCCGGAGCTGCCGAGATATGTCGCAGGGTCGGACCCCCTGGTGTGCCATGTCCACGATGCGTTGCCGGATAACCTCCGGAAGCGGGCGACCATTAACAAACATTCCACCTAGTTGGTTAAGACCCCCATGGCCTGGGGGAGGAGGGGGGATGAACACTAATAAATGTCATGGAACTTCAGGGAACTCAGGAAACACACAAGCTCTAAGTTATTTCTGCAGATTTAATCACAAGCAGCCGTGACTCTGCCCTATCAAGCAAATAAATAACTTCACTCCAGCTCCACGTGAAATTCCAAAACACATCCTGTGAGTTTGTTAAAAACTGATCATTTACATGTAAGTTCCTTCTAAAGCAGAGCCAGTTCCTTCATAATCTCCAGTTATTTTGATACAGGTTCATTTTTTTTTAAGGATTTAATAGCATAAAAAATCTTATTCTTTTAAACAAAAATGAAAACTAAAGCTCAGCTTTAATCATTGTTAATTAGAAACTTATATATTATATTTAGTTTCTATCATCTTCTAAACCGCTGCAGCATTCATATTGTGTTAAAGTTTTCTGTGGAAAAGGAGAAGAAACAGATCAGGTTATTGGAATATTTCCAATGGAATTAACTAAGAAGCTACCTAATCTTAAAGCATTTTTAATGTTACAGATTTAGAAATTAAATTACACACTGAAACAAAAAGGTGCCCTGCAGATAATAGAGAGGGGAGCTAAAAGGGTTATAGGATTATTCTGACACTACATCCAGGTCCTGTAACAGAGGGTACAGGACTGTAAATAAACTCGGCAGAAACGTAACAATACCTTTTCGAAAAGCAGCCACCAGTATGGGTCATTTGTGCATAT